>VXAZ01002954.1:0-46564 GCA_013399875.1 Gymnorhina tibicen | reverse complement strand
CGC
This sequence comes from Gymnorhina tibicen, assembly GCA_013399875.1. Lineage (NCBI taxonomy): Eukaryota > Metazoa > Chordata > Aves > Passeriformes > Artamidae > Gymnorhina > Gymnorhina tibicen. Next base: position 46,561 of record VXAZ01002954.1, on the reverse strand, counting down.
CGCCCCCAGCGTGTCTCCCCTCCTCTCCGCGTCCCCTCCCCGCCCCCGGTGTGTCCCCACGCCATCCCCAGTGTATCTACGTCGCCGCTATAGGTGTCCCATATCCCGCCGCCCTCGCCCCCCGTGTTTCCAGGTTCGCCCCGCGGTGTCTCCCCGGAGCACGCCCGGCTCAGAGGAGATGGGAAGCCCCCACGCCGTCCGCAAGCCCTCCCGATCCCGGTCGGGTGCAGGAAGATGGGCAGCGGGAGCGGGCACCGAGATGCTTTCCACGCGGGGGAGAGCCGCGGGGCGCCTGCGACGGAGTGCCGCCGGCCCGAAAATAACGTGGAAGAGCCGTGGGAAAGCCCACGTCTCCCGGAGCGGGGAGATCAGTGCGGGCCCGCGCGTTCTCAAGCAGAGAGTACCGCTTTTCCTACTCCCCAAAAGTATACGGCCTCCCGGGAAAAAACATCTATCGAGCCTACCGGCAGCATCCCTCCCACAGCCCCGCTGCTTCCTCGCGTCAGGTACCCGGCCGCCCCCGGCTGGTCCAAGGGAGCCCCTTCTCGGGCTGCCAACGGCAGAGAGATGGGAACCGCTACTAGGAAAAGCAGGGAGAACCGGGTTCTAGCAGAGGGACTTGCCTTGAAAACTGACTAAAAACTGGTGGCCACACAGCTTTCAAAACAGATGTTTTAAAGCCTGGTAAAGTTCAAATAAGCCGATCTCTTCTCTCGGCTTTCCAGATGAAGGTTTAAACAGGAGAGGGCAATAGACCGACTAAGGAAAAGGCAAAGTAAAACCAGTTCTCTCGGGCAGCCAGTCCTCTCTACCAGTCTCCTGCAGTGTCAGGCAAGACAAGGGAAGGAAAAACTTTTATTCTTTATTCAGAGCTGCCTTATAATCTTCAGTCTTCTTTTAACATTATACATGTTCAGTTTCTCTCATCAGGACAGACAGGGTAAAGGAGACAGGGCAAGGTTTATAAAATGAAATGAGGTACACATTAAGTATGAGTGTCTGAAGATGAAAACTGGTAATGCAGGAAAGGAAACCATAGGTACTGGAGACTAAGTCTGGCTTCAGAACACACTGAAGAAATGTGCCAATACATTTACATCAGCCTCTATTTGGACTCACCACAAGCCCACATGCAACACAATTTAAAGGAACATGTGGATCACCTTGACAGTATTTGTACATGGGAGAAAAAAATCCAAACTCCTTCTGCCAAGTAAGTGCAGATGGAAAAAAATCAAACTGTGTTTCAGGAAATATTGTAGTAATTTGGACTGTGCCTGAATGTATCCTCTGGCAGAAACAATTTTGTCACCTCACCAGTGAAATTATCACTAGAGAAGTGAATCTCTGACATTGCAGAGTATCAGGCTGCAAAACTGCTTTGGAGGCTAAATATTTCCCTGACTGAAAGAGAGAAACAAATGTATCAGAAACATAAAAATTTTAATAGACTCTTTCACTTGTAAGGAATGTAGAATGATCATCCTAGTCCAAGTGCCTGACCAATTCAGGGCTGACCAAAAATTAAATCATGTTGTTAAAGGCATTCTCCAAATGCCTCTTAAACACTGATGAGCTTGGGACATTGACCACCTCTCTAGGAAGCCTGTTCCAGTGTTTGAATGCCTGCTTGGTAAAGAAATGCTTCCTAATTTCCAGCTTAAACCTCCTCTGGTGCATCTTTGAACCATTCCCAGGCATCTTATCACTGAATCCCAAGGGGAAGAGATCAGCACTTCCCTACCCACTTGCCTTCCTCAGGAAGTGGTAGAAAGTGATGAGGTTGCCCCTCAGTCTCCTTTGTTTCAAACAAAACAAGCCCAAAGCCCTCAGCCTCTCCTCCCAGGACACGCCTTCCAGCCCTTTCACCAGCTTTGAGGTATGCTTCTGGATGCATTCAAGGACCTTCACAGCCTTCTTACCTTGTGGGGCCCAAAACTGAATGGAGAACTCAAGGAGAGGCTGCACCAATACTCAGTTTGAAAAGTCAAGAGTTCAAGTACCAAATCCTATCTTTTGGAACTCACCTGTGCTGTAAGGGCAGCTTCTCTTGCAACAGCTCTCATGATACTCCTAATTTTTATCTTGTCAATAGACAGGAAAGGGAGGTGGAGGGGAAGCTGTTGTCCCTTGCCAAACCACCCCTTTGTCAACATGGATTGAGGCCAGGTTCAGTACTAGTCTCCCACTGCCTCTCCACCCATCCACAGTCAGAAAGAGTGTTCTACTGCTCTTCACTGGGGAGGAATTGAATAAAGCAACAGGGAGACACCATCACAGGTGACACTGCAGTGAAGGTACTTCCCCCACACTGGCTGTTCATGTGTCCAGAGCGAACAGTGGCTGCTCAGTTCGTATGTTGACTCTCTTGAAGAGTTTTTGCCTGGCAGTGGGGCACAGATCATAGCAATGAACAGCTCTGTGGTTCCTTACCCTAATGAGATTATTACAATACCTTAACTCTCATCCTTTGATGGAAATTATGCTCAGTTCTGCATTTCAGCTAGGTACAATGACACACATGAGAGGAAAAAAATCTGCAGCAAATTGGTGTCTTCCTAAGGGCATAGTTTTTTTATAATGGCTTCTTGGATGAAAATGGTAAAGATCTCTATAAAACGTGTAATGGAAAATTTGCTTTAGAATCTAATGCAACCATGAGGTCTATCAGGGAAGAATTGTGCAGAGTTGTATTCATTCCCCATCCCATGACCCTGAGCACAGCTGAGCAGTACTACTGAAAGGCACAGTACACCCTGCTTGCACAGCAAAATTTGAGGCCAGCACTGTACTTGGCTAGAAGAAGCAGATCACTTCATCACTGACATATACTCTGCACAAGCAGACACAAAGAATAATTCAAAATAGCTTTCCTTTATGAAAATGAAGATCTGATGGGACACACAGCTAGGAAAAGTTGCATAAAATATGGTCTTTACCAGTACAGGGGAAAAATGCATCCATCACCGTATATTCATACACGAAATAAACCATGATTATGATACTCTTCTTAGAAGATACTCTCAGTATCTTTCACTGCATTTACTTTTTGAACAACATTTCTCAATTGGGGAAGTGAACACGAGTATAGCCAAAGATACTGTGTGCAATCAATTTAATAGCATTATAGAACAACAAATCCATGCCTCTAGAACTTGATTAATCAGTACGTTCCTTGAACCAAAGAGAAACCCAGACTTCAATAAAACAAAATCTTTCACAGGAGCAAGTTTGAAAGTAGAACACATTACATCTTTTAGATTGTTGTTGTTAACCATTTCAGTAAATGAAAAAAAAAAAAGATTGGAAGCTAGTATTTTGGTCATAAAATAAGATGCATTTCTTCAAAACACTTATAGCAAATATTCCCTGAGAATTAAGAATCAGCAACAACTATTGCCAAATTGTTTCTTCTGTTACAGTGCAGAAATGTTACAGCACATTCTCATCATTCAAAGATCACACAGGAAGATTAAAGGCCACAGTTTTTATTTACTATGTGCATCTTCTGGATGTGCTCATCTTTCAAGAGAATTAAATCTGGATACAGCAACCCTCAGCACTGAAGCTAACCAGGACATGAGGGGAGAGAAGGCAGCTGAGGAAAGATTTAATCCATGTGCTGAGTGTGCATGTTCAGAATTCCTAATATTTCCCCTGCGCTAGGTTTTCTAAATTTGCCCTTCCAACTAATAGGCTATGGCAGCATTCTGGAATATCCCACTCCCTCCATCCCCCCAGAAATGTGCATATAAAGTACACACCTGCCACCAAAATCTTCCATTCAGACAAGTAACTTGTAATCGAAGCAGAAAAGAGAGATAAAACAGAAGAGTGGAGGAACTACTGAAGTTGAAATAATCAATTTTAATGCCTAAAATTAGATTTTATGGCCTATGGTACTGCTGAAAGCTGCATGCAGCACAGCTTTATTCTACATTATTCCTCAGCACACAGAATTAAAGTGCAATAAATGTTTGGGATTTGGTACAGCACACTGTCATAAAAAAAGATAAAATCTATTTTTTGTTATTAATGCAGCTCAAGAAGATGTCAATCTGTGGGCAGTTTGCATTGATCAAGAAAAATAGAAGATCCTATTGGGATCCAAATTATCATGTTGTAGAAGAAAGTTTCTTCCTGTCCTGCCCTCTACACCATATCAATGTATGCATGTCTCCCTGTGGCAACATGTCAGTTCCCTGGCTCTTTCTCCGAGATAGAACAATCATTCTTTCCTTGCAACTTGTAGGTCTTAGCTCAGCTGAATTCTTTCCTTCATTGCTTCAAAGCATCCAGCAGATCTGGCAGTGTCTGCTATTCGTTGGTATATGAGTGCTGCAACCCAGAAGGGTAGAGCATTTATTAACAGCAGATTATGAAAACCTGACCAGAGATCTGCAAAGACCCAACCTGCAAAGAGTCTTTCGATGGTAATGATAGTTGAGATGGGTTAACAGCAGAAAGGAGACAGCTTTAAGAAGGTAAAAAAAAAGGCTAGCAGGAAACCAGGAGAGAAGGCTAACATATACCAGTGAGTGCTGCAGTATTATCACAGTTGGATCCTAAAACACTATTCAAAGTTGTCTGGAGAACCGTAACGAGTGAACATTTCTACCTGCCCCAGAAAACTTAGATGGAGGTACCAGCATGTGGGCTGAGGGGTCAAACTGGGAATGAAAAGTATTCAACATATCTAGAACATGTTGTGCATATTCTAGTAACTGCAATAGTTTGGCCATGCTGGCTGGATCTGTTATGCTTACATCATGCAATTAATCTGCATGTATATATGTTCAACTGCTCTGGACATCAGTTCTCACTTTGGCCAGGCTGTCAAGAGTTCCAGAAACACTGGATATATGGCCACATTCCTCTTCTATTTCTTGGAAAAACTTTCTGAGTGAAAATAGAAGACAAGTCTAATAGAAGAGATGGTTGCCCTATCTCTAAATCTTGGGGATTGTGATCCAATTAGTTTTGTATATATTTCATTTTTTCATAACCATTTTCTCTATTATCAGAGTATCTTTCTACATAACTTCATCAACTGTTTCACTCAAAGAGCTCTAAAGGAAAAATATATGAAAATAATCTTTAACATCTTTGTGAAGCGGCAATCAAAAAGGTCAAACAAATCAGCTGGCTATAAACCATGACATTTACTGTCGATAAAGAGTATTCATCATATTGCAAAAGAAAATAATGCAACGTGACTCACGGCAAAACATAAAAAATGCATCTAGGTGATACAAACTTCAGTTGACATTACAGTACTTTACAGTAAAAAGCCTTTGTTTTCTTTTCCTTTCCTTTCTTTTCCTTTCTTTTCTTTTCTACAGTGACATTAGATCAAAATACACTGCCAGTTACTTTTAATCTTTATAAGGAACAAGAAGATTCAGGCCTCTGCTCTCATTATTAGCCAGACAGATCACTAACTCGTGTTGGTGATTCAGCTCTGAAGACACCACTGATACCTGCTACAGCCACTCCTCAGCCATGAGTAGCTGTGGAACATTTTGCTAGTTCAAGTACTACCTGCACAGTAAACCAAGCCCAAAAGGCTCCACATGTTCAAGTGCACAAGACTCCATTCAAGCAGTTTTACTTATAAAGAGACACTGAGATGTTGACACTTTAGCACAAGTCTGGTTGTGGGGGAAGAGAGAAAGGTTCCTGGCGTGTCAGATCATCTTCCCTTCTAAGCAGGAACTGCCAGACATGATGGAGTATAGATCTTGACTAGTTCGTCCCAAGCACAGTCCACCACCTATAAAGCAAACAAAATCTATTTAGATCCTTCACAAGTGTCATTTTTACAAAAAACACAGGGAACTTAATGCATATTGTGGATTTAATACCAGTTAGTTCTCTGACTTACAATGCTTCAAAATGGTACAATAATTAAATTGGTTTTGGTTTTTTTTAAACTTTAACTTTACTGAGAAACATGAAAATTAACAACCTCCTATTTTTCATACTCATCATGAGGGAAGCAGGGAAACCTTTGGATTTCACTTGATTGTTCAAAATAGGCAAAAGATTGTAACTGAAAATTAAATTAAGGAAGGGGACACAAAAGTCCAGACCTCGTCATGTTTCTTCTCTTTACAGAGTCTCAGGATCCTTTTACCATAATATCTAAACACTTCATGACCAGATCTGAACAACTTTCTCATACTTGCAGGTACAGAAATTTGTTATAGACATTTTCCTAACATCTAATGCTGAGGAATGGAAAACCATAAAAGTTCAACAAAATTATACAGGAATTTTCCTGAAGAATTAAGCCAGAATTTCAGTCTCACACTTGATAAGCTATGAGATCACTGTCTACTGCTGAGCAGAGAGAGGTGTATTTGCTGAGCATTGAGATTTGGGGGCTGTAGTGTTGCTTCAAGCACAACCTAGACCCCACTAGTCTGATAAGAAGTGGTGCCACTTGTGGCAAAGGCATCTCACAGGGACTGATTCGAGTACAACTGAAACCTTTCTGAATTCAATGTCCCAAGCTCCATCCTAGATGAAGGCTTGAATTTAAAACCAGAAAACCAGAAGGTTAACCTAAGTCTATAGTGTTAAAAGATTTTAACAAATAACAAGATTCCAAGGAAAAAGACTACAGAATGCTTTAGTTTGAAAATTAACTGAAAATGCACTTTAGAGTCTGTAACAAAGTGAAAGGGTTAACCACACTGACAATTACTCAAGAAGATGACCTATCATATATATTCACAAAATATTGTGGGAGACAAGAACTAAGGCAAACAGAAGAAGAAAGAGGAGAGCTAAAGAGAAAAAGCTGATGGAGGTCCACAAATAAATGTCAGTAAATCTGGCTGAATCCATATTGCATTATCTTTACAATGTCATTTCCAGTTGGGATCACAAAAGATACAGTATTGGATCCTCTGCACAACAAGCTTCCTTCTGCTGCAGACTGCAATTCCTGTTCTCTTCTAGAGCCAGAATGAACAGCTGCACACCAAAAATTTGGAAATCCAACTACAGTATTTGATTTCAGACTATAATTAGCCCATTTTGTGTTTACTATACTGCACTATTATTCATTTTTATTGCTTCCTTAGCTGGTTCTACTTAGTTATTTGAAGTGCTTTCCATATACATCTAAATGGGTCAAAAAAACTCTTGACAATATGTCTGTCTATTCATACGACATAATAGAGCTTTCTGTAGCATAATGTTCTGCTGCATTGCAGTCTCCCAAATCATACCAAAAAGAAAATGCGCGTTTTCCACTAAATGCTGTGTAGAAACTGGCAATCACATAAACTGCAGGTTTTTTACTATTCTGCACAGCTATAGATCAATGTTCTATAGGCAATACTTTCTACTTTTGTAAAGAAACAGGAAACAGAAATAACATTTGGAAAAAATCCCATGGGAATTCCCACCTGTTATCAATGTAATTAGCATCCCTGAAACTGCCTCTGAACAAATATAGTTATAGAACCATTTAATCTAGCAACACTGAAAGTAAACAGGGGATACTAAAAGAGTTTGAAAAAGATCACTTGCGATAAGATGCCCAACTCACTGACTTAATGATACCATGTGAAAGGAGAAAACATAGCCAGCCAACAAGAGAAAACAAAAGCTACAGTAAGTAACAGTGAATCAAGTTCTCCTGTGGAGCAGGAAGTCTATAATGGAATACTGATATCAGAAACCTTGATGAAAATACACATGCAGAGTACAGCAAACAGGTATCTATTGGAAACTGGGACACTGCAGCATGGAAGAACATTAAAAAATGAAATAGCATTTCCATTTCTCCATACTTTCTCCAAAAATACAGCCAAGACTGTCAGAGAAAGGGGGCAACTGTAAGCTAAGAGTGCAGAAGCCAGCATTTGCTGATGGGAGAGTGCCATGTGCCCCTTTGCAGTAGCTCAGAGATTGTCACTGCCTCAAATACAAATGACTAAGATGAATCCTAAGATAAAGAGAAGGACCTGTTCATGCAGCAACTGGATCAGTTTACAAAATGTTTCTTCTTGCATTCTGCCTTTTATCTTGTGACCTGTCTTATACAGAGGTCTTACGACAGTTGTGTGCCTTTCCCCAGAAGAGGGGAATGTGGGATATTGAATGTAAGTGCTTTAAAAGTACTTAGCAATGTCAGTTCTCATATGACATACGACCATTTGTAATACATACTTTAAAACAATTTAGCCTTTTTAAAAAAAAAAAAACCTAAATGCTACTTAATTTAAATATTAAAATAGAGGTAGAAATTTCATTGGGATGAGGGCTCATCCAGCACACCACAGTAAATAAATACAGCATACAAAAAGGTGCAAGTTCCTCAAGTTTGTATCTTGATTAATGACATGATGTTACTGGCAGGTGGAGAAAATCCTCCTGTGGTGGGATGAAGACAAAGGAAAACTGAAAATGGACTCAGGCTTTATTTGCATACCTGATAAAAGTCCCTGCCATTAGGAACATGAAGGAATGGAAATTTGTCCTCCTGTAAAAATTATCCGCTGTGTTGGGGACAAATTTTATTCTGAGATTCAAACAAATCTCATTAATTTCAGTTTCTAGAGGGTGATTGATTTTTTTTTTTTAACTGACATGCCAGCAGAGTAGAGGACCATTTACTTCAGTTGCAAAGAACTGTATAAATTGCAATATCCTTATAATATTGACTATTTTGCATGGCATATTTTGTATGTCACGCAACTTCCATTATCATTTATGAATACTCTTGTAACTACAGAATGCAGTTTTACCATAGCAACTTTTAACTACTGAACTGCAGAGAAAAGGAGAATAATTAGTGCTTAATTGTAAAACAATAATATTCTCTGTTGCACTGACTGGTAAACTACATCAAGAAATAATGCAAATAGAAGAAGCATTCTAAGCCTGGTAATTTTCATTGTAACTAAAGCTACATGGGACAAAGGCAGTCTAACAAAATGACATTTATTACTTGTCTTTAATGCTTTTATTTCAGTAGCAAAGTTGTGGTACTAGCATATACACTGAAGGTACTATACTGTTATTAGTGCAGAATAAATATCATGCCAATTTATCTGCCAGCAAAGATACAAAAGTGAGCACAAAAAGTGGGGATCACTGTATTTCTCTTCAAGTAAAGCCAAAAAGCAAGCAAACAAACAAAAAACTGCAATCATCTAGAAAGCTAATTCCTTGACTAGAAAATCCTAGTTCAACTCAACTAAAACAGCTATCCTGTATTTTATCGAAATATTTAGCCTTGTCCAAGAGTATAACAATGTTTTCCACCAACTGATTTAATACTGACATCCATTCATTTATCAGAGCCATTTCCACTGACTCACTAACTGATTTACTCCCTTGACAGGCCCTCTGTTTCCCATTCATCACAATCATCTTGCCTTGCAATAGACTTAGACCTTTTCCAGCACCTGAGGGCAATCCATCCAGTCTAGTGCAATTACCTGCATGACATTCTGCCTCTTTACTGTTCAGAAGAAGCAAGAGAACAAGAAAAAACTCCCAAGTTAGCTACTAACTTTTTTATTCAGTACTTGAAGGCACAATAAATCTGCAAGCCCTAATCAAGATTAAATATATTCAAAAGAACAACTAAAAACTTAAGAGTTCAATTACCCTTTATGAAAGGGTTTAATCAGAACAAAGTACAGCCCTCTCTAGATTAATATCTCCAGAACTATCTTGGTGCCACTGAGCTTCCAGAGTGCTCATAATGAATCACATGATAATATATAAATGTGCCTGAGAAAGACCCATTTCTCAGCTTCTCCCCATCCCATTTTCAAATGAGACCTTTTTTTTTTTCTGTAGAAGAGACAGCAGATAAAATATTCAGTTCTTGACTCCCATTAGTTGTGTTTCCCTTCCTCTTTTAGTTTCTTATCTTCTGTGTCTTCTCAAACAGAATTTAATGGTCTATTTATATCATCATTACATATTTTTGAGGGATCCTGAACATCCTCTAAGCATGTGGGATAGAGATTAAGTGAAGATAAAGCAAGCTATTAGGTTTGCTACTCATCAAATTATTTTCACAGGTGAACATTGAAACTAATTGGTCAAGTGCATAATGGATCATGAATGAGTTTAAATTCATTCAATACCTATTTTTCTCTAGAAAATCTGGACCACTACTGTGGCCTGTTTGGTTAGCAGTTGCCAGAGTGAACTGCACGATGCAACCTTTACACAGGAGTGGAAGTTTTATTTGCACATAAAACCTTTTATTTTCAATGTGCACTAACACCAGTATTTTTTAAAATTTACTTTTGAAAAAACACACCTTGATTTAATTATTATTTCCAGTAAAGACACTGGAAATAATGAAACAAACTCCAGGGCAGAACTTATAAAGATCTAGGTTCAAACAAGACTAATCAGAAACAGATGTTCCAAATACTGCTTAAAAAATTAATTTCTTTCTTAAGGAAAAAAACAGCACAGCACTTCAGGGGCATTATTTTTCACATTGCAAAGATATGTCACAAAGAACTGATCTAAGAAGCAGAGAGCTGTCTCAACATTTGTTCTGTTGCTCTGACATGGGCAATAGGAAGATGACTTGGAAGTCATGCCATACATTCCTAAATGCAAGTCTTCCAAGTGTGCATTTCATCAGTAAGCTGTAAAGGAAATGGAGATGTGAGTTTCAGGTTAGAGAAAAGTCCTTGAAATCTCCACAGATTTTCTAGCAATTCCTCCGTACTCTAAAAATTAGGAGAAATACACCACCTCAGTCTTTCAAGAACTGGTTTAATTGGTAAGTCAATTGTAAGTTCTGTACAAGATACACTGCAAAATGCCTTTCTGTGCTGATATTGACTTTGGTAACCCCAAATGCAGTCAATTTACATCAGTGAAAACTGTGTTTTCCAGTGACCCTATCCAATCTTCCATTCTTCAGCTCAGAGTTAAGTTCCTTCCTTTTGGGATATAATCACAAACAATCATAAGCCAAACAGTAACAGCTGCAAAATCCTGTTGTCTTTCTATGAGCTTCACTAGTGCAATTCACTGGGACTTCTCAAACGTTTACTGGTCATGCAGGAGAGAAACAGAATCCACTATACTGACTAAAAGATGGGGCTCACAGAAGTAGCAAGTATTTGTAAGGCACTGCACCAAATAAAATGCACAAGCAAAACATTTACTGAGTAAGAAACTACTGTCTCCCACCCTTCCCAGTACTTCAGTATCAAAATTGATTTTCCTCTCCAAACACTTGCAGCTTTTACAGAATTGCGATGCCTGACAGAAACCTTTCCAAACACCAAGAGACTTTTGCTGATAACGCAAAGAGTGACCATTACTCATGAGTGGCCAGCTTTGACTTACACAGTGAAAGTTTAATTTTCACAGTTTGGGAAAGACATACCAGAAACACCAGTAAGAAATATCACCTTCTTTTAGCCCTTCCAACTCAATAAGGTGTTCAGATTGGTTTAACACTTGCAGCTGGTGAAATCTGGTATTTTCTGGAAAAAATCCACTCTGGAATTAGGTAAGTAGGTTCTTTTTATCTCAAAGAATCAAAGAAACTGCGTAACTTTAGTAGCATCCTAGAGAAGGACCATAAGGAGACACTAAAATGAAGTACAAATAGTGTTATAATTATAGCAGTGGGATAGCTACAACAGCTGGGTGGAAGCTATCAGGTCCTTGGTAATTAAGTGTAAAAGATAAGAGCAAGTAATCAAAAGAAAAAAGTAGAGAAAGTGTTTTTCTGTACATTTCCACAAGATGTAACTCCACTTTTATATGGAACAATCAACATTTCTGGGCCTCTTGAGCGTCCACAATTAATTTAAATGAACAGCAAAATACATAACCAAACAGCCTTACTAAAGACATCATCTGCATTTATATTTGGCTATACTGGTTAAGCCAACTTCTGCAGCCTCTCCTGTCCCTTCTGCTTCCTGTGTTGGCACAGCTAATGCAGCACACTGCAAAAGCTGCACAAAGAAAACAAGGAGCAGAACAAACCTGCACACCAAAACTTGACAATGATCAAAAATTTCTCCATAAAGCTGGACGAATTTAGAACTAGATTTCAAGTTACCTTCAGGGCATGCAGCTCAAGTATATACAGTCTGGCTATGGCCTCCCTCCTACTAGTAAGAAATTACAGCTTTTAAAATTTTAGTGATCCAGGATAGCATTGGTTTCATGTGATCAACAGACCGATGCAGGCACCTCCTCTCAGCTCTAACTACCCCTGGCCAGGTGCAAGGAAGGAGAAGACTGTGGTTTGGCACAACATGATGGTGACACCCCACAGCTTTAGGAAGAAGAAAGTGGAGGTTTAAGAAGGCCAAATCACAAGGCCAAGTGTAACACAGAGCAGAAGAGCCACGGGTACCACACTGGTACCATCACTGTCTCCATAATATGGGGTGTTGTGTGTGTCATGGTTTAATCCCCACCAGAAACTGAGTACCACGCTGCGGCTCACTCACCCCGACCCCACCAGGTGGGATGGGGAGGAGAATTGGGAAAAAAAGGAGGTGCAGCCAGAGGATTAGAAGAAACAAGTTTCCTCCCAAACTTGTTGACAGAAATAGCTATTTACACAGACAGCTGCCCATTTGTAGTGTAATTATGATTCAAACACACACAATCACAGTAGAAGCAAATCCTAAGTGATCACTTTGTGTTGTACACAAGTTATTCTAAAACCTAGACTTCAGCATGCATTCAGGTAACAGATGATTTTGAACTAGAGAACTGACACTTGGTTCATTCTCATTTGGAGCTGAACATTTCCAAAGGGAGCACCTCAGCACTGTCCACTGTGGAGTCCTGTTCTGATCTGGCACGTCACAGATGTCTGATGTACTTTTCACATACCAAGTGCTCTAAGCCACTACGCCACTTGCCATCATTCCCACTGAAAATCATGTATCTTTGCACTTTAGGAATGTCATTGTTCATAGCACAGAAGTATAGAGAAATGGAAAGATTTCTCTCCTGTTTCCATTAGATGCTTAATCCTGTTCTCAGCAGCATGACAGAAAGCCTGAATAAATGGAAAACAGTAATTTATACTTTCAAATGGCTGCTTTACAGAGTTCAGAAGAAATGTGAGGCGTAGCCAAAAAAGATTTTCAGATGAAATTCAGAGCATCAGGTTTTTTTACGTTTGTGGTAGGCAAAATAGTTTTAGAACTGCAACAAAAAGGGCTGGGTATCTTTTTGTCCACAATTTAAAGAATTTCATGGTACATGTGTATTTTCTATTCTTCATATACTTATGGAAATAATTTCAGAATCAAGACAAGAAGGGAATGTTTGCAGGATCTGTACTTTTTATCTGTGTCACTAATGGATGGCCTAAAGATATTTAAAATTAATTCAACACTCCTATATGGCATTCAACCTACAACAAAAGAAAAAGGCTGCTTTTAAATAAACCTGCGGAAGTAATACCAAAGGAAGTTACCTACAGCATGTAAACATGAATGTAAACACAGCAAAATCCCAGGAAGAGATGGCTTAAAGGAGTATTACATTTTTATTCATCAGAACATTCACAGATCACATACAGGGAAAATAAGTATCAGGAGAGAAGTAAGAAATCCAGTGAGCTACAGAGCACAACTCCACTACGTGGTCTAGCATAACCAGCCCCGTGCAAGGAATAGTTTATAGCTAATTACCAATTTTAATCCCTACATACATCCTATGTTTATCTAGTGTGTATACAAGGAAGCAAACTTTAGTTGTTTTTCTTATCCCTAAACTTTGGAAAGAACTATCTGGTTTAAAAAATTGCATACTCTTAATGTTGCTGACAGGGTAAACAGATTTGCTCAGTTCTTAATATTACACATCATCAGAAATTGAAAAGATTTTTGGTGCTTACGGTCTTGTCACTGTTCTCATGTGTGCCTAGGCTGCTTTGGCTGAAAGCTGGAGTTGGTTGTACTTTCTCCTGGAAAACATGCCTGGCAAACTCTCACACCATCACTTGCAGTTTAACAGAGAAATACCCTGAATATCATGAGGATCATTTCTGTTAATGCTTTGCACTGAAAAATACACATTTTTCTATGCACCCAAAAGTTTGTTTGTTGTCTCAAATTTCTATGAACCTGGCACTAACATTATGGTGGGGGAAAAAACCTCAAAGCAAACAACATCTGATTTTTAAAATCCAAAGCTTTCAAAAAACACCTACTTTACATAGAGGCAGGTAATTCAAAATAGATGCTAGAATATTTAATTAAGCACGAAGGAGTTTTCTGTTTCATCTAGCTAATACTAGTGGGCCTCTTCACATTCCTTATGACCAGATTTCTCTCCACGTGTTGCCTCCCTTAACACATGAACCAGCCTGCCTGCATCTACCTACTCTCTGCCTGTGGGTTCTGTTCAAAGCTCAGTCAGTCCCACAGGAATGTCTTGTAATTCCTAGATTACTAGCTACTTAATCACAATATCTATTCTGAACACTTTCAGTAGTGCAGGTAATTTTTTCCTTGACATGTAAAAAATACTTCAAAAACGCTGAAGTTCATTGTGCAAAGCCAAAGAAAACAATCTGTCTAGACAACAAAAAATATCATTAAGAATGAAAGCAAAGGTTAATGACCAGAATGGTACTTAATTTGAGTATAAATGAATAGCTTGTCCATTATAAATAATATACCCTGCATTCTCCCTGGATCCTTCTCTTTCTCCCTGGAGGAGAGAAGCAGTTCAAATCTCAAGTCGTAACTCCTTATAAAGCACACAGTGAAAATCACAAATCATGCAAATATATGAAGAAAACAAAAAATGGAGCTCATCATCAGATTGATAAAGAACAGACATAAAGGCAACCTACATATTGGGAACAGCAGCATAATCTATGTTGGATGGATGCAGAAGCCAGGGAAAGACTCCACGGGCTCATACTGGAAGCAACTATTCAGCAGGTGTTCATAGAATCATAGAATGGTTTGGGCTGGAAGGGACCTGAAAGATCATCTAATTCCAACCCCCCTGACATGCACCCAGACACCTTTCACTAGACCAGGTTATTCAAAGTCCCTTTCAGCCTGGCCTTGAACGCTTCCATCCACAACTCTGGGTAACCTGTTCCCGTGTCTCATCACCCTCACAGTAAAGAATTTCTTCCTTATACCTACCTAACTCGGTGATCTCTCAGTTTGGAGCCATTACCCCTTGACCTATCACTACATGTCCTTGTAAAAGGTTCCTCTCCAGCTCTCTTGGAGGATCCCTTTAGGTACTGGAAGGCTGTTACAAGGTCTCCCTGGAGCCTCCTGGAGCCTTGTCTTCTCCAGGCTGAACAACCCCAACTCTCTCAGCTTGTCTTCACATGAGAGATGCTTCAGCCCTCTGATCATCTTCATGGTGTTTCTCTGGACTCATTCCCACAAGACCATGTCCTATTCAGAGCTGAACAAAGTACTCAAGGTGGTGTTCCATGGGTCTTCCTTTGAAAATGGGGGTTACGTTTCCCTTGTGTTCACTCTTTAACTTAGCAAGAGTTTAATTTTATCACAGGTTTTTGAACTTCTTTAAAAAATAAAAAAATCACATTTTGCATTGCTGTGATATCCAACCCTCACAATACATTAAATCAACTCAATGGAAAAAAACCAGAGGAATATCAAAGCTGTTGCAAATGCCAAACTTCTGTCTGGAACGCACACTGGCACGCAGTAAATATGGATATGTACCCTAGATTTACAGATTTGTGCACTAAGTCCAACATCAGACTTGTAGAATTTCTGCATGGAAAAAAAGATACCTGAATGCACAAATGTTCTAATGTTGATGGGTATGCACACCATCATTTTCCTTTTTTGCAACATACAAGTGCATGTGCAGCAGTTTTCTTTCAATTCATTATCTACCATGAAGAAATGGGCTTATAGTCAAAGTAATCACATCCTCAATACAAAATGAAAGAAAAAAATCTTCTCTCTTCATTCAGATCAAACGCAAAACCCACACCAAGTTAATGGAAAGCTGAGCTGGGCTCAGCACATGCACTGCTGTGGGACTGTGAAGCCCTTAACGCTATGCTATGCTTGCTGCTCCCGCTGGACCCAGTGCAGCCAAAATTTTATCTATGCAGTCACTTGGGATGAAGTTTCAATGCCCAGCAACTGGCCTTTAAGTACTCTTGCCTTGCACTGATGAAAAACAACCTGAACCTTGAAAGCTTTTTTTCAGCCTTACAAACTCCCCTATGTGGTTCACAGCACGACCTTGTGAACAGTTATTGCAGCACCACTGAAGCAACAGAATTTAAGGAAAAACCAGCCAGGCAGAAAACCCATCAAGCTATCATTTGGCTAGAACAGTTCCACGTGCAGTAAGTTTTTTGCCAAACTTACACCTTTCTCCTGTGTCCTTTTACCAGCAGAAATTACAATGGTTTTAATTTGCTTTGTCCAAACAGAATTTGAATGCACGTTACAATTTTTATCTGGGGTAAAAAATTCATTTTACTGTAAATTTGAGAAGAATCTAGATGCAAATTATATCTCTGGCACATTAAATAGTGCATTAGGAACAGTTAAAACACTTACAGTAATTTTTGTGTGAAAACTAAAAGCTTTCTCATTTTAAAGCAAATAATTAACTTCAGTTTTTCAGAGTTTCTTGTCTGAAAAAACAATTCATACTACAAAAAAAGAAAAAATCCTCTGTTTACAAAATAGAAACAGGGGAAAGAGGGGAAATAGAAAGAGGGGAATCCTTACGGAATCAGTACATAAATAAGTGCCACTGATAAACCAGGTTCTACTTATTCACATCAATAGCTGAGGGTTTTAGAATTTCAGCCACAGATTAAGCCTCTCCTAGTCCTCCAAACAGTATGCCAAACAGGTCTAGGCATCATGTGTGACACTACCAATATTTAACTTGACAACTTAAGTAGATGGAAGAAAGCTCTGTATCTCAGCTTAACATTCTAGACTTTTCTCTACTACTCTTCCTTCTGAAACAAAAGACTTCATTTTCCCAGAGCTCATGGTGGCTTTCAGTTATCTGATTTTGCAATCTTGTCTGTCCTGCTCTCTTCTCCGACCCAATGCAAGGAACTGCTTTACAAATAAAAATGGACCTGAAATGAGGTTTATTTAATAAGCATTCAGCCAGACTCACTTCCAGAAGCTTACTGCAATCCGGTGACTTACTCAGGATCTGAGTCCTGCAGCCCAGCCATGACTACAGTGGCTGTAACAGGCAAGTGAAAAGTAAATTCATCCCAGCTCTTACCTGACCACGGTTGTGAAGACTTAAATCCAGACCACAAGTAAATTCAGTATGATGCTCAACTGTTTCCAGCAAAGGATTAGGCTTGGAAAAGTCCCAGAATCTATACAGAGAATAAAGGAGGGAAAGAAAGAGGAAAAAAAAAATCAAACAAGCTACAATTAAAGTAATTGAAAGGCCATTTCAAAAATATAATGCAAGATATCGACAAATCTGTTGCTGCCAGGGTATTTAAAAAAGCAAATTCATCCACTTAGGAAACATAACAAATCATACTCCTGCAAAGCCATCTGCTGATTTGCATAAATTAAATCCCACTGGGAAAAGCCATCTTTGTGTCCTGTTGCAGAAACTGAGATCAAAGTTGGCACCAAGGAGCAGTTGTTGGGACATTATTAGAAGAGAAGAAAAAATGTAGGCTAGAATACTCTTCTTATATTTCTTGATGGCTGGGGAATTTTACCCCTGAAAGATATTAGCACAATTTACGATTTTTTTCAGTTTTTGGTATCGTTAACTATGGGGTCTTTAAATAAAAATTACACGTTCATTTAGAGATCTCAGTCATGCACATTCTCAAATGTGAGACTGTGTTCCTCTAAAACAGAATTTAATATTATAATTTAGTAACAAATTTGTACTACACAGATCAGCTGCATTACATAGTTAATTACACTAGTTCATATTTTTAAAGCAATTTTTCTTTTGAGCACTGATTGATAAAAAATACTTAGAAAAAAACAATTCTGAGGTCCTCTGCTCCTCCCAGCTACCGTCCTAATAGATGTAGTGTCCATCAATGCAATTAACAGCAAGTACGAGAGATGTAAGAGTGGATGGGATTAAAACATAGGTAAAAGACACCTCAGTCATTAAAAAAAGGATTCAAACCCATAACTTTCAGAGAGTAACACACTGCCAAGACCCCATATGATGGCACAAAACAAAGATTTGTTCCTCTTTCTTGTGTTGTATATACTGTCGAGAAAAGTCCACAGGCTGCACAGCACAGAACAGTTTGTCACTGTCAGCTGTAACCAAATTTTCTACAGCCCAGATTTTCACACAGGGGTCAATTATATGCTTTACTACTTCTGTAACAATCACAGGGGTCTCTTTGCCTTGCTCTTATTGGGAAAAGTGACAATACTTAACAAGAACAGCTCATTATCAGACCAACTACACTGGAAGTACTCTAAGTTCAAACCAATTCAGGTAAAATAGCAAACACCGGAGTTAGCAGGGTCAGTTTGTCTAATATGTAGATGTTATTTCCTTCATAAACAAGGAGAGTGGTATCAGCACAATGGCCATGCCATAGCAACAACCCTCTTAATTCTTTCCTAGTACCTGAGATCTAAAATAAACAACTTATTTCACAGGAGAGAGGAGCAAAAGACCATCTCAGCATTTTCATCCTCCCACATTTGTTTATAAGAAGGTAAAGAAACAAATTTTGCTGTTTCTAAGTAATAGTGTTAGCCTTCCTTACCACATTAGCTCTCTCCTAATTCTTGAAAGATGGATGCTCATAACTGAAAACTACGATTAAAGATGACTTTAGATCTACATGAATAAAAACTTTTAAAAGACTTGTGGATCAATTTTAAAAATAGTACAA
The DNA here is from genome assembly GCA_013399875.1 of Gymnorhina tibicen. Classification (NCBI taxonomy): domain Eukaryota; kingdom Metazoa; phylum Chordata; class Aves; order Passeriformes; family Artamidae; genus Gymnorhina; species Gymnorhina tibicen. The sequence goes on along the minus strand of VXAZ01002954.1, from coordinate 27,687 downwards.
CATGGTGGTTGTATGAGTCATGCTGTAAAAAGTCAGAAGCAGTTTAGAGGTTAAGAGTACCGCAACTTAGTTCAAGTTCAACTTGAGTTTGATATCTTTTTTTAATATATAAATAATTACTAGTGAAAGCTCAAAAAATGTTCAGTCTCAGGACTGAGAACCATTAATTAACAATTTAATGATGATTAATTAATGATGTTAATTAACAAATTAATGATGGTTCTCACAACAACTTTGCAATCCAAAGTGAGAAACACCATCTACAGCACAGCTTCCAAAACCACCATGGTGACAACAATGCTTTCCTCAGAGTCAACTTCCATCACATTCTGCAGACTGAGAGGGCAATGCAATTTTTCTAAGAAACTGTTTACCACAGCAGGATGGCAATACAGCAAAGTGAAGATGCATTCACAGCACAAGTGTGTTTGCATTACTTTAGTTGTATGTGTAGCTACACAGTTAGCAGCATGAACTTAAAAAATGGGCCAGACAACCACATAGGCTTTTAGGGTCCCTTACAGGCTTGTACAGCCTGTACAATCACAGGTGTGTCACTTAGAACTGCTATTTTTACCCATATCATGTATGAAGCCACAACTTCAGTCACATCTGCACTGATCACAGACACCCCAAAACCTCTGAGTGCATTTTCTTAAACTTTTTAACACTGGAATTGTTAGAAGTATAACTTTTCCCTCATTTCTCTACAGTTTGTTTTACACATACCTGAGATGCAATTCATAAGCTGCACATGTATTGCAAGTGAACTGCTTATTCTAAACAAGACATTATGAGAAGAGAAAAAGCCTGTTATGCTATAGATTTTGTACTTTGTACCACCCATAGCAGTGTCACGAAGATCTGTGCTCCCCTACCAAAACACTTTTACCAACCCAAATATAGTTTGTCCTGCCTATCTCCTACCTTGTCCTCACCCCCACTCTACCCTTACCAAATGCCCTTGCGCCTTCACCACTGGCTGGGAAAAAAGAGGCAGCAAGTATCATTTCAGCTTCCAGTGTCTGTACAATGCAGGTGTTGTGGCATCCTGTTGCTGCATGATGAGGAGCTGGCAGATCAGTAAGAAGATTAGACAGGTGGTGAATTCATGCTACGTCTCTTACCTTCCTTAAGGCAGTACTTGCGGTTTCCCTCTCTTGCATGCTCATGAGTTTCCATTAAATTTGTAAAAGCTTAGTGAATTTAGACTACAAGTTTCCTGTCAAATCTAGTTAAGTTTTCAGTAGGTTCAAAAGTTACTTCAGAAAATGATTCTATGAAAATGCACATATGGAAGCACAAAGAACAACTCCTCAAGTCTTCTGGGTAAGAAAAATATATTTATGATAAATATTTATTCATGAAAACTTTACTATTGCTCTTAGGTTACAAGATGTCTTCATACGTCGTGTTTCTAGGTGGGTGTGAATCAGCTGTTTAGAGGCTGCTTTCCATAAAAGCCCACTCAACGACTAATGCTAGCTTTCACACACAACCACACCAGGCACAAGTCACAGCAGCATGTGGATGTATAAAGGCAAGAACCCTTCAAGAGCAATGTAGAACTCAGTGCTAGTTTACTACATGTGTATCACACAATTCTCCCCCCTTGCTCCTCGTCTCTAATTCCCTTGCTGACTTGTAAAAGCTCTTCCTGCAAACTAGAAAAACTTCTGTCAGAGGAGAGCTTAGTGTTGAGCTACTTTTGGATACAGGCCAATCAGGGCAATGATGTAACTTCAGGCATTAACTGGGAACATCTAACTGTTTCCACACTAATATTCTGAAGAGATTATTTCATTACAGTTCCAGTGAAGTATCAACAATGTGAAGCAATTTGGGTATAGAAGGGCATTTGCCATTTGGGGCAAACAAGAGAAAAAGAGAGCAAATGAGCAAACACCGACCTTTTCACCTTAAACGAAAAAAAGAGAAAAAGAATACAAGGATAATAAGAATAACTAACTGAATGAAACCCAGTTTATTTTATTATTTAGTTTATTGATCAGCCCTATTCTGTAAGATTTCTTCATGATCTAAGTTACTGAACTTAGTGATGGAGAGCTGGAGATAGTGGTTTACTTTACAGTGTGTTGCAGAGATGATGTCCAGTATAGTACAACTTTTAACAAAAATTGCCTTTTCGCCTTAGGGACAAGCTTCTGTGAATATGATTCAAGATCTGGCCTGATACCAGCCTAATGAAGCTCTACAATTTATCACATCTTCTGTTTAGATTTTGGTGAGCATTGTCTGTGACTAATCACCAAGATTTCTTTTTTATACAGTAGGGTCCAAAAATACAAAATGGTGATTCCCGTAAAAGATGACACTGGTGTTCTTCCAAACTGAGTTTTGACAGAGATAACGTTTAAGAATAAGCATGCAGACCTAAAGCAGTTCCGGAAATGTTACAGTACTTTGTGTATTTCCATTTTAATGATTCATTTGTGTTCAATCTGCTCTTTAATTAGCCTACATTTTTTCTGAGCTCTTCCAAAGAGGAAGGAAATGGTATAGAAAAAATTTGTCTGAACGAAGGATTTACTGGACAGGTATTCAATCTAAATCATTATATCCAGGTATGTAAAAACTCAAACTCACATCAACATCCTTTTTTTCTCAGCTCCCAGTATGAAGCTGGCACGTGAACTAGGTTTCTTTTCAGTTGCTTGACTACAGTGCTCACATTTAATCATTATACTATTTGCAAAGGATGAAGCTAAACATTTTTAACTTTGTTTTCAACCTACTAGTTTTTCTTTTAGGTATCCAGTTGTGATTATGTGCCAAACTAGCTGTACTACCTGAAACAAACAAAACCCCTGTCTCTTACATGGCAATTTGGTAATCTGAGCTAAGATTTGCAGCTGTTTGGTTAAACTACAAAACTTCAGTAACATTTAAGATTACAGAGCTCCGACAGCAAAGGATTGCTCCAATACTATGCTCTATTCTGTTATCTAATATAAACTAATGCTTGTAGGTAATTCTGAGCTTCAAACAGACACACTGAAGAATATAAATGAACAATATAATAACTAAACTGCTATTAAAATAACACTGCAATGAATCTGTTTTTAAAGGACTGCCATACCATGCTGTTCTTTGAATCAAAATAGCCCCCCCCCAATCAAATAGGGCTAAAAAGTCACAGGCCTTGAGTAGATTCAACAAGATCCATAATTAATGTCATGTACTGGAATCCCAACTTCTCCTCCAGCTTTTACATATTTATCAAGGACTTTTACATTTAAACTGAAATGTATGCATATGTGTGTATATACTCATGTCCACACATCCACATGTGTGTGGTGTACATGCATGTGCACACATGACAGGATGTGTGCATGTGGAGTGTATGGTGCATCCAGTAAAATGACAATACAGGATATGTGGTAGAAGTACAACATACTCTTTAAGAGGCATTCCCAAATTCTTGTGGTAACAATTTTCCTCCATTATACAAAATATTTTGCCTTTTCACCTCTTCCAAAGACTTTCACCTGGCCTTCTCTGTTGTTTTTTCACTCATACCAAACCCAACAGTTTTAGAAAACTATTAAAAATCTTTATTTCATCTCTTCAATTCTGCTGTCTTTCCGTAGTCATGACAAGTAAATACCTGGACAGAAAAATAATGCCTAGAGTGAATTTTGTGAAGAGGCCCCCAAGCTCTGCATTTATAGACACAACACTTTGTGAGCTAGTAGCTCTCTCCATCGTTACTGACAATTTCCGCATACAAAAATGTCAGAGCTGAAATTGCACTAGATTTCAGTACTGCGTGAAGTACATTAGTGCCAAACCTGAAGGATATATATAGTTGGTGTCAAAAAGAAGAAGAGCATGATAACACAATTAAGTCACTTCAATGTTTAATGGGTTAACTTTATGACACAACTTTATGTGATGTTATGGCAGAAGACTGGATAGATTTATGATTTAGCAACATGTACAGGCACTGAGAATTAGCAAGATTTCCCTTTGGAAACAGAACCTCTTTAGGTCTGGTGTCAGACCAATTAGGACACAACAGAAGTGACATTACTTGAGATGATTTGGACAAGTTGGATAACTTTGCAGTCATTTATGGAGGCAAGAGGGCTTCTCCCATTTCTTATTGTACTGCCTACTACATTCAGTCCATGTTAGAAAACTAAAATGTAGATCAAAGAATGTGATTGAGGTATTCAGGAATACTTCACAGTGTACTGACTTAGGACATTGTGTATCTTAGAGAAATCCCAGTATCAAATCAAACTTCTTTAGGATTTTAAATTAGCTTTAAAACAACTGTACTGTAAGACCCTCAGCAGTATCAGATACACTGAGCAGCCAGGGGAATTTGCAGAAATACTGCCTAAAGAGCTTCAGCACACACACTGTGGAACACTACTAAAGCTTTCTCAGATACTGGTAGAACAAAAACTTTGTTTATAAAACACCTAAATAAAAATGGTCACACAAACATATGAGTTCACCTAACTACATTAATTTAAGAGGGTCTTATCAGACATTATCACAGGTGGATACAACTATGTTCAGTAGAGTGATGTGAAAAGGATTACAGAAAGCATCTGACAAAGCAGATATTGCTCAGCAGAGTGACTGAGCTGGCCTTTAACTGAAGGGCCCATGCATTTTCAACATAGCTTATGAAGCATCTGACAGCAACATTAACTGCACTTCAGTATGTCCACTCTGGAACTGTTTTCTATTGCAAGCCACATTAAAATAGATCATCTTCCTATTTTTATCCAGTTAGAGAAAATACTGTACCTTACAGTAAAATCATAGGAGCAAGAGGCCAATATGGTTGCATGGAATGGTGAAAACTGCAAGAAAACAAAACAACTTTTAAAGTTAAAACATTGTGAACATATACAGACTGTAAGTAACAAGTTATCGAAGTTTAACTATTTAAATGGTCTTGGTTGGTACCACATCATGCTGCAGCAAAACAGACTACATCAATATATTTCTCCCCCATGCTGCTAATTACAAGGAATCATAGTCACAAGGAATGCTCTATGGAATCCTGGTTTGCTTAGATTTCATTACAACAGTGCCAAATAACTCTGCTGTAAAGTTAAGAAGTTCTGGAACAGTCATATAAACAGTCATTAAATTCTGCTTTTGGCTAACAGGCTGAGTTTCATCTCATTATATAAATTAAGTTTCAAAACAGCTGTATGACCAGTTAATTATTTTCAGAGAGACAAAATCTGTGCCATACTGCAGAGAACATAAGATATATTGCTGTTATCAATTCTATATCCTACCATTTTAAAATCATTTATACAAATGAGAAAATTGGAGATAAGTAGAAAAACTGAAGGCAATGTAACATCACTTCATGATTTCCCCCTCTCCTATGGGGCATTTTACAGGATACACACTTCCATGGACTCTTGCAGACTGGTCTAAGAACTGCAGCAAGAAGGATGCAGTCATGCAAAAATTGTTCATCTCAGCTCTAGTTTTTTGGCAACACTCAGTTTCCAACTATTTTAAAATCTGTATTTCTCAGCAGGAAATACAACAAGCCACTGACATAACCTGAGTTTGAAATTCAGGTCCTCCACACGATGGTTCATAGGCAAGTCATCCTGCAAGACTTCTAATATTACTCACAGCAACTACAAAGTCAGAAGTTAAGTCTGGGCTATTGCCACAACTGCCCAAGCTGCCAAGAGAGCCATGTATGTTGATGGCTGCTGAAATCTGCTGACAGAATTCTCTTTACTATAGCAGAATTGAGGGATGTGCATGCTGGAAAACTCAAACCTCTGCAGATTTCTTGCAATTTTTTTTGAGGGAAAAAAACCGCAGAACGAAACAGGTTCTGTACCTCAGGAAAATGAATACTAGAGGGGAAGAAGTCTGATGGGCAACAAAAAACAATGGTACACTTTCCATAAGCCCCCTTTGCATGTTCACATAGTTTAAGATAAAGCAAAACCATCCTGTCAAAGCTTTGTCATTAAGTATCCTAGAAACTTATCTAAGCAGAGTGCTACAAATGCAAGTTGAAAAAATTTGCATAATGTCTTTCTTGCAACAAGAGAAAATTCTGTTCCATTTAGCTGTAAGATACTATAATTTTATCATCTGAACAGCTGTATACAGGCAGAAGATACCACCATATCATCCATCCTGACCTCCAACAGATCATTTATCCAAGTATCTTTAAAGGTAAACTCAAAAACTGTAACTATGTTTCAGTGTAAGATATTGAAGCCAGATAAGAATGTGAGGATCAAATGCACCAACATCAAAATCTCCTGAAAAGGACTCCAGATGACCTCAGTCTGCTGATAATGCCGTGTACTGCAGTGAAAGACCATAAGAAATCTGCAGGAATCCTGACAGTATTGTGTTGGGTAGAATTCCTTGCCAGCCTAAGATCTGACAGTCAACACAACCCCTGAACAAGTGAACAGAATACAAAAGACAGCCAACTGAAGAGCATGATTTCATGGTTGGTTTAAGCTAATTTCAGAGTGCACTGCTGTCAAGACTTGTGGCTTCTACTTTCTTTTCCACTTCAAACAGTGTGCTCCTGCCCCCCTCCTTTGTGTTAAGGCTTGCAATTGGGTAGTTGAGCAACAGACTGAAACAGCTTAGTGATCCAGACAGAAACTAGTCACTTTCAGGGACAGGGTTTTCAACCAGAGCCATCAGCGGCAGCTTTATGATCTCTAGTGTCGCAACAACGCAGGGGAAAGGATATCAGAACGGGCAGCTGCCTCTATCGAAGAAGCATCCAGGTCTCACAATTCAGTGTGACTGGTGAGTGATACCACGCAAGTGTAGATATGCTGTACCACCTCAAAGTGCTGGTCCACACTTAAATCCTCAGGGACCATGTCTGTCTTGAAACAGAAGCAATGAAAGCCTGGTAAGATGGGATAGAAGTCATGTACTCTCACATACGTCTCCTTTGCACATGGATGCATCTTCGGCTATGAAAAATATTTCACAGAGCCAAATTAGAGAATGGGCATGCAGGAGTTAAGTTAGAAAAAAAGACTCAGCATCAATCACCAGTGGGAAGAGCAGGCAGAGGTAGCTGGGATGAGAAGGAGCAGGAGCTCCTCAGGTTGTCTGACCACGAACAGGATCTGTGATATGGAACCACTACCTGAATCACAACCTTTCCTGACAAATTACAAACTAAGCACGGTAACTTCTAAATACGTTAGAAACACATCAAGGCCATGTGAAGCAAAATACCAACCCAGGATAACTTTTTTCTGACAGTTCAGACTTCCTAGAAAATACTAATAAACATACCTGTTCCTGAAAGGCTTTAAAAGGATTAGGTATTATCTCCTTTTTCAGGAGACTTTGATATTGGTGCATTTGACTCTCACATTCTTTGCTGGTTTCAGTATCTTACACTGAAACATAGTTATAGTTTTTGAGTTTACCTAAAAAGATATTTGGATACATATTTTCATATACCATGAAAAAAATGTCATTGTGCATCTAGAACAAATTCTTATTGGTGGGTGTTCGTAATTGTACACAGATCCAGTAAAGTCATCTGTAGCCTTTCATGCATAAAGTTTCAAAATCTCTTTGAACACATTAATGTTTTCTTTGTATACAAGAAAGTATATATTCACAATGAGTTCTATACCTTGTCTTCTGTGAATATTGACCCTTTGTGTGGAAAGACAAAGGAACAGCATCATTTAAAAATGAGTAAGGGGAAGTGTTTTCTCCATCTCAAACTTCCCATATAACTTAGCTGAAGTACACCTTCTAACACTGTCTCAAGCCCTCTACCACTCTTCGTGTAAATATACTGACTTTGAAAATGTCATTTACTGTAAAATCCCAGCAATCTACTAAACATCAAAATGCTAAACTGAAAGTTTTCAAGAACAGCCACTGTAACATCTAAAATCCTGTTGGGTTTTTTCCTAGTTATTAGATTATATAAAGTACTACTGGTTTCCAGAAAAATTTGTGTAACAATTCAGTGACAGTCACTGGGAAATAAAGTACAACTTACCTTTACTCTTCTGATAGCATAGGTATGACCAAGCAAGACGAACACTGGTTGCCGGATGTTCCTCAAATCCCAGCCTTTCAAGCTACAGTCAACTGCACCAGTTACCAGCAAGTTCTGATGATTTGATTGAACACAGACACATCATGACAATTTAATTGTTGCATACAAAAGTTACACAAATCAAAAAATACAGATTAATAAATCATAAATGATGTCCCCAGTGTGTAAATTAAAGAGCACAGAGAAACACAAACTGGTTTTCCACTATTAACTACTCTGCCCCTACACAAAAGAGTAAGCAAAAATCTCTGATCTGCTTGGGCTGACCATCTGTTAGAATAAAGTTCTTCTGGAGATGTAATAGAGAATGAGAGCAACAAAGCAACTAGGCATATTTTCTTAAAGAGAAGATGCAATAATGTTGCAGTAAAACCCCCTGCTATTTAATGAGAGTGGTTCAATTAGCAAAACAGTGGCATGAACGGTTTTATACCTCATCATATTTGCACCAGTCACAGCTCAAGACCTCAGCCTGGTGGGCTGGTATCACAAGTTTGACTCCTGGGGTTTTCACATCCCAAATTCTTAAAGTCTGATCACCTGAAACAAAGAGAAATTGATTCAATGTTGTTGCATCAGTTACGGGATTCAGTTAATCCACTACTACCTAGCAGACAAGTGTTTCTCAGCTGTATGAAATACAAATGGTTGCATGCCAAATAAAGCAAGCACATTATAGACACATTATAGAAGCTGGATTGATGCAAGAAAAGGTATCTGAACTTACTACTGCTCTTTCACTGGAGAAAAAACCCCATAACTTCATTTTATTACTAACACTTCCACTATTTTTTAAACTCAGATTTTATTAAAATGAGATAGGGTAAAAGACTTAAATGTAATTTAATTAAACTAGGAGCTTAAGGTCCATTTAAAAATGAACTTAGAAGATTTCAGAATCATGAAAAAGCTCTCTTTTCAAGCCATCTGAAAGGTACCACCTAGTCACATGCTTTTGGCAGCACAAAGAAAAGTGAACAGTATTTGAAATACAACTTATTCAAAATTCCTTCAATGAAAGGAAAATTTAAGATGTATCTATCACCTGTATTCATCATGGACAAAGCCTGCAGTTACTCTCATTTGTGGAAATAATGGAAGATAACATCATTCTACTGTAACTGTTACAGATATGAAAGGCAACATGTGCTTTAACCTTGGAGCACACACACACACACACACACACACAGCGCAATGAAGGGAGTCCAGATTAACTTAAGAGCTGTTAATCACCTGTTCCTCTCTCTTTACCCCCAGCCATAAATTTTCTTCTGCCCCTAAAGATCTTTAGCATTTGTATACACCCTTCTTAAAATTCAATTCCTAACGGCTTGTAAAGACATAGAATGCTGCATGAGCTGATGGGACAATTATGCTTTTCAGTTTTTAAAACTGGGATTTTCTCATTAGCCCTGAATATTTAGCTTTGTGTCAGCAAAAATGGATTCTCTAGCTCTCTAGCTTACAGAGAGACAAAATTAATTAGAATTGATGATTATGCCTATGTTCATTCAAGAGACAAATTTAGTCACTGAAAGGTGATTAAAACACTCACGATTTCTATAGGAAGCATGTATCAATACTACCTAAATTAAAAAACCACTGTTTTACCTTACTACTGAAGAAATTATTGATATCTCCTTAAAATTATTATTTTCATACCGTTTATATACAAGCATTTTGATGGTTTTAGTACCCTGTTGGTCACTGGCTGTAAAATACACAGCTGGGCACAAAAAAAATCATAGCTCTTTTCAAGTAACTGGCTACAGATCAATGAAAACCATCCCTAGAGCCACAGCAATATTCCTAATTGCATGAACTACCCGACCCTGCAGCCTTCACAAAAAAACCCATAAAACATTTGGAAAGTTTGAATAAAAAAATAAGGCAGAGAGAGCTTGGTTCACTACATGTCACGAGTCCAACCTTCTGCCTGTGGAGCTGCACAGACCTTGGGGGGCTCTGCTCTGGTGTTGGATGGCTTGTCCTCAGCCCTCCCGACTGTGAGAGATGCTGTTCTCCCGGCGGATAAATTCCCCGTCTGTAAGGTGGGAACAACACCCAATTTCTCCCTGTTTTCACTCCACCCCTCCTACTGTCAAGGGGAAGACTGCTGCTCAGTACACAGATAGCACTCCTGACAATGGCACCCTGCAGCCAGCTGAAGCCTCAAACATCACTACAGTGCTTATAAAAACAGGGCAACATATGGAGAGGAAGAAACACGAGCAGCAGGGTTTTGGCAAAAAAAACCAGGTAGGACGCCCATCCACTCTCTATTAGCCTTGCTAATCTGCTTGCCTGCAGAGGACAGTTCAGTTTGAGTCTTTCTGAGATATTATAATGGACTTCTTAAAAAGCTTTTATTTTAATTTCATCAGATAACATAGATTTGAAGGGGAAACATATATTTCACTACAGACAGGATCATTTTCCCCAAGCAAATAAATATATAAATCCAGGTGAACTAGAATGAACTGCTACAGAGATGCTACAGTAGCATTATGAGGGCCAAAAACATTTGGAAAAATAAGTTACTCAGCCAATATCAATTTTGACACTAAATATACAATTGCCCCGATTATTTCTTTTTCAATAGAAAATGCTGATGCATGAGAAAAGGCAAAAAATGGTTATTTTCCTTTTTTTAAAATTTCTTTGAAAATGCTAGACTTAGCAGTTATTAATTCTGGCTGGCACTATCAGTGAAACGTTTCTAATGGAGTAACACAACACGCAAGTGAACCTTTCTGTGAATAGAAAAGACTGATTTAAAGCCAAAGGCAAATCCAATTTTTCCATTTAAGTGGAAAAATCTGATTAATTAGAAAAACCCCTGATAAACAGTGCAATCCTGACACAGGGCAATCCTGACTCAGGGCACATTTTAACAAACTTTTTTTAACCTCAAACTTATTTCCATTACATATATATAGTTACATTTAATTTCAACAAAAGCTGCAGTTAAAAATTTTGCAATTTCCACATTTCCATGAGTACTACAAATACTGAGGATGCATTTCTTCCACAAGATAAAGTGAAAGTAGGATAAAAATAACAGAAAGTACAAGGAAAGCACAACCTAGTCCATTCACATTCATTAACAGACACTTCCAGCTGACATCCCAAAGTAAGCAACCACAAAAGTACCCAACATTTTCCCCATAAAATATTTCTATTTTTGTAAGAAGCCATTTCTCTATGGCAACAGATTTTTACTGGTCTGTTAGATAATGATGATTTCAGAATTGTTTATACATTGTACTTGCTTTCTTTCTTTCTAATGAATATTTGTGAAATCTTGGACGAATCAATATAACTACACAATATACACTCATCTATTCAAAACTTTTCAATTGATGCTAATCTACAAGTACATCATCCTTATACACAGGATAAAGACTGCTAATGTGAATGACAATGTCCGATAGTGAAAAGATAAAGTTTATTTAAGATTTCAATTTCATGTAGGTTTTATATTACCTTTTTAACTCACAGATATATCTTACCTAAATTCATAAATCATCATCTCCAAAGTCCTTCGAGAACAACCAGCTAAGCAATCATTCCCAAAAAGTGCAGAGGTATAACAGTAACTACAAAAAATAGCTAGGTATTTGGGAGCTTAATAAAACTCCATGAAACCTTAAACACTATCTGAAGTGGAAAAGCAATCTAACTAGGATAGGTACAATGTTTTTCAGGAACCAACTTCCACTGGACCAGATTGCTCAGAGCCCCATCCAACCTGGTCTTGAACACTTCCACAGATTGGGCATCCACAGCTTCTCTGGGCAACCTGTTCTGGTGCTTTATCACCCTCACAGTATAGAATTTCTTCAATATATCTAATCGAAACTTACCCTTTTTCAGTTTAAAGCATTACCCCCTTGCTCTATCACTACATGCATTTGTAAAAAGACAAAACCATCTCAAAGTAAGTACTTCAGCAGCATCATTAAATGATTACAAATTAACATTATTTGCTTACTTATACGTATTTTAAAAACTAAACCAGATTAAATTATTTAGCCCAAATCAAAGAGAAAATCTGTGGGAGAATTAAAAGCAGAACCCAAATCTCATGACTCTGAAAACCAATCTTTTTATGCATGTTAAAATGATCGTGCTGATTATTTCTATCACAGACACTTGTTCTGATTTTGGCTGAAATAGAGATTATTTTTCTTCTGAATAGCTGGTACAGTGCTGTGCTTTGGATTTAAGATGAGAATAATGTTGATAACACACTGATGTTTTGCTTGTCACTGAGGAGTGCTTACACTATGTCAAGGACTTTCCAGCTCCTCATGGTGCCCTGCCAGTGGTGGGGCTGGGGCTGCACAAGAAGTTGGAAGGGGACACAATTGGAACAGCTGACTAAAGGGATACCCCATAACATAGGGCATCATGCTTAACATACAAAGCTGGGGGAAGAAGAAGGAAGAAAGAGATGTTTGGAATGATGGCATTTGTCTTCCCAAGTAACCATTATGCATGATGGAACTGTGCATTCCAAGAAATGCCTGAACACCTGCCTGCCCATGGAAAGTGGTAAATGAATTTCTTGTTTTGCTCTTGCATTCACAGCTTTAGTTTTATCTATTAAACTGTCTTTACCACAGCCCATGAGTTTTCCAGCTTTGACCCTTCTGATTCTCTCTTCCATCCCGCCGTGGGGGAGTGACTGAGTGGCTGTGTGGGGCTGAGCCACCAACGGGGGTTAAACCAATACAACAGTCCAAGAAAACTTAGAACAGGAATAATACAGTTAATGGGATTCCACACAAAGAGACAGAAATAAGAGTGACACACATTTAGTTAAATCATCCAAGAGTACTACCGAATACACAAAATCTATCTCCATGTAGCACAACTCACTTAGCAAGTACGCATAATTACAAGTGGAAACATACTTTCCAAGTGATCAATTTTAGTCTGATACAAAATGCTGTCAAGATAAAAATTAGAAGAGTTTTTAAGTTATTTTAGGGAAGAGTCCAACCAATTCTTTTTCTGAAAAGAATAAAAAATAAAATAAAATAAAGTAAAATAAAATAAAATAAAATTAACAACAACAACAAAAAATGTTAGTGAAATCTTTATTTCAGTGTTTCCGAAGAAGATTATACATAAATCTTGGGACAAAATTTTTTTTTCAAAATTGACCACAGTTATGACTTATGATTAAGCCATTCTTCAGAAAATGGCAATATTGGCTAGATACCTACCTGTAAGCCCAAATGACACAACCCAAATTAATTTACTGTAAAAAGTTGTTGCTGCTTATTTCTTCTGAACACTAGACCATTTTATAATAATGAGATTCTAATATGAAATATTATAACCTGAAAGTGCTTTATATTGTAGCATGTGCTATATACAGTACTTTACTATGGTAAGCATGTAGTATAAATTGAGGGATAAACTCATTTCCTGAGAAACACTTCAGCTTGTACATTAGAGCTGATTTAGTAAAGCTTATTTGATATGCTGGTTTTGGCTTGGGTAAGGTTAATTTTCTTCACAGTAGCTGGTATGGGGCTCTATTTTGGATTTGTGCTGAGCACAGGGTTGATAATATAGAGATGTTTTTGTTATTGCTGAGCAGGGCTTACACCGAGCCAAGCAGAACCTTTTCTGCTTTTCATAGTGCCCCGCTGGTGAGGGGGCTGGGGGTGCATGGGAGGTTGGGAGGAGACACAGCCAGGAAAGGTGACCCCAAGTGACCAAAGGGATATTCCAGACCTATGACATCATGCTCAGTATATAAAGTAGGGGAACCAAGGAGGAAGTGGGAGGACGTTTGGAGAGGTGGTGTTTGTTTTCGTAAGTCACCATCACGCATGATGGGGCCCTGCTCTCCTGGGGATGGCTGAACACCTGCCTGCCCATGGGAAGCAGTGAATTAATTCCTTGTTTTTCTTTGCTTGTGTGCACAGCTTTTGCTTTCCCTATTAAACTGCCTTTATCTCAATCCACGAGTTTTCTCACTTCTACCCTACCTTCTCTCCCTGATCCTACTGGTGGGAGAGTGGCCATGTGGCTGCGTGGGGCTTAGTGGCTGGCTGGGGGTAAACCACAGCACTGGAGCACAAGACTTGCATGAATTCAATACTGTGCTGGTATGTCTTGAAGTAACAGATTGCAAATGAAAACACTCACCTCATGTCATTACATAGATTTGACACAACAAACTAAGCAAGTAAATTGTATTTCAAAAGCTTCTAGTATTAACAGCAGTTTAGCTAAACTGCAGCAAGCCACAGTAACTCCACAGTCAGCTTGCTCTCTAGATGTCTGATTTGTACAACAGTGTACCATGCAGTAACTTGAAGCATCTTATTCTTTTATCCCTTTAGGGTTTGGATTCCAAAACCGACCATTTTTTTGCAAAGCCTTGAACCTTGTTCACTATGGCATTTCTTCTAACACATTAAATAACCAGGAGTCATAAGAAGCAAAAAGTGGACCCAGGCTGCACACGAATGGAATATAAACCTCTAGAAAAAAGTGCTTTGGAACTCATGAGAAACCACTGTCATAGCTGAAAACAGCAGATTATTTCTTCCATTTTTAAGGAACCTGAACAAACATAAATATCTTTGGAATTAATTGTCCACAAGCCCTACTCTCCAACAGCTCCTTCTTTTGCTCAGTGCTACATCTGAGGCAGGAATATGAGCTGAAACTTTAGAAAACTGATTTCAAAGACCTGACAACCCCAAACTTTGGTCCAGAAACACAAGAAACATCTCTACTGAGAAGCTGTACTCAAGGCTGTTCTTTCCAACTAATTCAGTAAATGTTTTCTTAGCAGATGTGCACCTTCCCCAGATCATTATTTCATGCAAAATAATTTGTTCAGCCATAGGTTTTTTTACAATTTGAATACCAAGCACAGAAAGGTGCACCAAGACTACATGCCAGCCTGATTTATGAAACTAAAGCTTGACAATCCCTTTACTACACACATTTATCACCAAGAGACCAGTAAGCAAGAAGAGACTTTTTAAAAGGCAACTCAATAACTCAGGGCTGGCAGTAAAACAGAATATGAGATAAACAATGGTTTTTCGTTTTAACATTTAAGTCTAGCACTCAGTGCAAGGGCTTAGAAGAGTGGGACCTGGATTTACAAGTTCATTTTTAAAGCAGCAAAGCTACAGTCATCCAACACTTCTGTCAACATAATAAAGATTTATCAGAAATTATCACACCTTGTTGTGGTACAAGAAAATTTTTTGCCCTGGGCTTTCAGTCAGAAAAATAAGTCTTTGAGTAAAAAATACAATTAATTGATCTAAATACTGATGAATACAGACATTGTCAGGCAGATTTCAAAAAAATTTCTTTCCCTTATTCATGAGTTAAGATGTTATTAAAATTATGTACCTGCCCTGATCAGTAAACTTAAAGAGTGATTTAAAAAGGAATGCAGCATTAAAACTAAGGCTCCAATATTTAAGAAAATAGCTATCAGTCATTCTAAATCTGAGCTTTGTCAAATCCAAAACATTCATATTTTCACTTGTCAGTGTTGTATCTGTATCAAAGAACACTACAGTTACGCAGATGAAGGTGAAATGGTATTCATTAAGTACTTTCTACTGTTAAAGGACAATAAATCCAGTTGATACTAAAAAGGATGCTTTCTTTATAAACCGCAGGACTGAGCAAGGTCTATTGCTCTGTAGTCATGGAGAATCATTTAGTAGAACTGATTAACATTCGACTAAATATTACTGTTGCATGCATTTCTAGTGTTCTTTATGAGCTTCTCACCAATTTGCTCTCTGGGTTAAAAAAAAAAATCTGCTAGGCAAATGACATAATGACTCATTAAACCCCTTTAGCCATGAGGCTGCTGTTAAACATTCATGTCACTTCTTTAATGACATTTTCCACATCGGTGTGTTTTCAGCATAAGGCAGACATTTACCAGGGCTCTGGTTTGGTGCCACACGTACACCTGAACATCCTGCTTATCTTCTCTGCTCAGAAATTGTTACTGACATCACAACAGCACTTATTTACATATACAGAATTAACAGTATGCTCTGTTACTATTAACTACCAATTAAAAAAAAAAAAAAAAGATATGCCATTTACTTTCCTTTTGAGAGTACAAATGATTGTACATGAAGATAACAGCAGGGTAAGTGCCTCACACATCCCTGTAAATGTTAAATGGAAGTTTATTAGATGCTGAAAAAAACCTAATTTAACTGAAGCATCAGACATATATATCTTCTGCAATTCAATTGCATTTTATTGTCCATTGCAGACAAGCTCAGTTTTCTTGTATGTATTCTAAGAATGGAGACTTAAGGAAGCAAAAAAGCTATACCTAGTACCAAATTCTCTTTCAATTGCTTTATATTGCCATCTTAAGATTTCTCATTTTCTTCACTTGTATTCTTTTTCTCATCTCACAATAGCTTGAGAGAAAGTCACATTTCAAAATCAAATATTAGCTTCACGCATAAGCTGATCTTTTCGAGCAGCTATTTTACTGCGGTTTGCAATTCTGTTTGGTTTTCTGTTTTCAGTGTTCACAAACTTAGTTACATGGAAATTAAACTTCTGCTGGATTCTATGGGGATTCAAATAAAGGCAGAAAAATGGCAGGGGTATGGCATGCAACATGTTTTTAAACCTTCCTTCCCCTTGCTTACTTCCTTTAAAAGAAAAAAAAAAAAAGAGTGCATTGCTTCACTTACATTTAGTTTAACCGGAAGTATTTAAGACCAACATTTTTTCCAGTCTGTGGTTTACAACATACCTAACTTATTTTACAAGCACATGCAGAATTGAAGATGCTGCAACATGAAACAGTTCATGTCTCAAGCACTACAACTACACTATTAAGATAGCAGTAAGTACATGGTTGTGAGTAGGTATGTGTGAGGTGGGATGAGAGAAAGGGGACAGGTGGGGCAAAAGAGAGAAAAAAAAGACGCAGACACACAGACACCCTACAATCCCAAAGCAGTATGGACTCCTTCAAGAAAGGAATGTTTCAGTAATTTTCAATAACAACATCCAAAAAAGCTATTGTTTTAAAAAGTGAAAAAACCCAAGTGAGATGAAAGGAAGTACAAAGTTTCCCTCCGGACACATTTCAGTACTAATTTTCAAGACAGCAAAAAGCTGCAAAATAAGAGACCACAAAACTGTAGGGTAACCTTTCCAGCAAGTGCATCCCAAAGAAGGGAACAGATCTAAATTTGACACAGTACTATCACATTGAGATTCAAGTTTCTCTCCAGCTCCAACTTTAGCTCAATAGAAGATGAATCATCAGTGAAATTTAGCTTTCTGTCCCATGATTTTCTGTCATCCTTATAGAGTATGCAGATCATAGCAAGTTTTAAATGAGGACAACCAACCTCCTTGAACAGTTCCACTTTACTTTCATCACATACCTTGACTGACAGAGAAGAATGTCATTTAGCACTAAACAATAAACTCTCTGAACATCAACTGTGTGATATATGTTTGCAATAAGGAAATGGCATTTATACACAGAGCTAGAGGGTCATGATTCCTTCTACTATCCACAGGCCTGCTGACCAAAGGAATGACTGCTAATATGTAATTTCTGTAGCGAAGCAATCCAATCAAACCACAGGAAAATTTCAATGTAAACAATGCAAACATAGAAACCTTTTCCACATCAGCATGTCATGATTTCTATGTTATTTCATCTGGAAGCACACCAGACATTTATTTTGGAAACTGGAAGAAAGTTCACCATCATTTTGAAGACTTCTTTTTCTCTTACCTAATGATTTTATACCCAGAATTACACTATCAGTGTACTGATAGCAGATTTTTATTTCACACCCAAGTAGTACTTAGAGAAGAAAAATACTGTGTCTTTTGTGCATGTTGTTTTTCCATCAATGACTGCAATTAGCTTTAGGCTCCAGTAGCACATTAGTCCCTTTCAAGCGTCAAGTAAAAATTCACAGAAGAATAGGAACTCCGTAGTGTTTTAGTCAAAACTTCCAACAGCTGCACCCACTGAGTCACTCAAAGAACAGATCAATTGTTGTACCCAATTTAGGTACCACGACATCCAGCATCTAACAAGCAATGTTTCCCAAAACTGTTCAAGTGACAATGTAGTAGAAAAAAGTTTGGCTTTGTATCCTAGAGGTTCAAATTTGAAATAATTAGCTGTATTAGCAAAGCCCTTTTGTTCATCTAGAATGCCAGAAACTTCGTATGAGTAAGGCTACCATGGACAGGAGGGTTCTAAGCAGGACTTTAGAGAGAACATTCCTTAGAACTTGCAAAAACCACTAAGCACTTAACCTGGACCAAATGGTACTTAGCTAGTATTTTGTAGTATATAGATAGCTGCATTTCACTGTTCATACAGTGTACAGGGCTCAAGCCAGTAAGTTTCTGCACATCCTGTTATCCTGTTATTCCACATAAGATGGAAACATCTGTGCTCCATCATCTGGCTTTCAAGAACTACTATGTTAGAACAAATAAAAGTTACTTGTTCATCATTCTAGCTAAACTCTGCAGGCAGAATAAGATGGAGATAGCCAGACTGAAAGTTTATGAAAGCCACGTGTACTTTTTCATCTGAATTCCCACAGAATAGGGAAGACCAGTATCTGTGTGTACACACTGTCTCTCTAACTTCAGTAACAGGAAAGAATAGTTATACCCGCTTACCTTCTTGATATAAGAGCCAAACAATTTCTATTTAAATCAGTACAGAAGTACAACAGATTTGAAATCTGAGAAATTTAGGCCACCAGAGTTAATCTATCAATATTTGTATTAAGACAGCCCTTCTATTTCCCAGGCAAACTCTGTGGCTCACAGCACCTCTCACCCAGTTAATCATCAGCTGGGCTCCACATATCACTCCAGAGCTCTCCTTGTGCCTCTGCAGCAGGAGCAGTGTTTGGAAAACACTGCCACCTCACCTCTCTTTGCCTCTGGGTACACCCAACTCAATTATGTTTGTATTTACCAGCAAGACCCATAGCACTGGCCGAAGTAGAAAAGTAAAATTGATTATTACCTTTCCCAGAGAACAAGGCACACAGATCTACAGAAATACTTAAAAAAGCTCAGTGGGAACTGACTGCATTTCTCACAGAGTTAATAGTCTACTGACACTTGAGATAATTTGAACAAAAACATGGGCCAAAACACAAAATAAAGCATATAACATGATTTAGTGGTCAATAACAAGAGTGAGATGAATAGAAGAGAGTATATAAAATAACAGAAAAAATTGCCACAAGGTCTTGCCACAGCTAGAAAACTGCTGATCCTCGTTCAAATGGCCAAGAGGATGAACTGCTGATTGTAACAGAACCTACAAATCCAGCTGCAGCAATACATTTACCTTTCCTTGTTCCAATTTGTAGAACAAGTGTATGGGACACACACTACCATCTGCTGGACAAAGTGCTGAACTAATCCACTAATGCAGAAGGCGGCTTTTGGGTTTTCGTTTTGAGAACCTCTTTACCATCACGCTTACCTGAGGCAGATGCAAAACAACCTGGGATGTGTGGAGACCATATAGTGCTGTAGATGACCCCTTCATGGCCTTTAAAAGTGCATAACGACTTCCCCACAGCTGGATCCCACTGAATAAGAGAAAAAAGAAAACTGCTGAGATACACATTCAGTAAGAAAGGAAAGGGTTTCATACACTTAAAAAAAAGCCTTTATACATCCACAAAGTACTAAATGAACTTCTTTTAAAAAAGCATTTGTACACTTAAACTGGTATCAACTGGGAGTTTAAGCAACATCTCAGTTAAAGCAGGATTTCAGCCACAGGGTAAAAATAAACAGGAAAAGAGAATCCATGTTGTTTCTTAACACAAAGAACTATCAGATCCAAAAGAAATCACACTTTTCAGCTTCAGCAGAAAACCAACATACCAGTTTGGCTGTTTGATCCCATGAACCAGACACCACTAGCTGCTCTCCTCTAGTTTGGCTCCAGTCAACACTATATGCCTATAAATGACATAAGAGCATAGTTTAAAAAGAGCATTAGAATATAAGTTTCAGGCTGTAGTTAGCCACAGTTTCACAAAATAGACTTGGATTTGCAGATTGTATCCTAGTCAGCCGAAAAAAATACTGCTAAAGCACAACCAAACTGCCAACAATGCCATTTACCTGAACAAAAGTTATATTTAGCATCTCAGTCAGACATTAAAGGTACATACAGGCTAAGACAAGTATCCAAAAAAGCAAATACAGGCCAAAAAGGAGGAAAAAGAAAAGTTGTACCAAAATCCACATACATCTACCACCACTAGAAGTCTACCACTTTAAAAGCCATAATTTAGACTTGATTTCTTATTGCTGATCCAATTTTATTCGAAGTTTCCAATTACTAGCCATCTCTCATTGTAAATGGTATCTCTCTTCAGAGCTGACTTTGAGATCTTAGCTGACTAACAATAAATGCTTTTTTATTATATCTAATTCTCCTAAGAAATATATGTCATAAAATACTCCTGGTTTTCGTATTTTCCAGGTTCTATGGCACTCTTTTTTGACCATCCAAATCCTCAAACAAGTAAAATAAAATAAATTAAAAACTCAGTTTCCCTCATAACTACTCATTTCAGCTATTAAGGAATTACTTTCCACTGCATAGTTGAAACAAGCTCCCTCTTCCCTGACAGCATGTTCTAATGCTGGTCCTTGCTTTGACAGAGGATACCTTAACTCCATCCTTCACTGCTGATTTTTCAGCTCTGCTGCCTTGCAAAAACAAATGCACTAAGGCAGTTCTTCAAATTATTTAAAATACTCAAGTCTCAAGCACGTGCACAACTTCCATCTTCAAATACACATCTTTATCTACTTGATGGAACGTGCATTCCGTTTTGTCTGGTTTTACCTCACACCAAAATGATTCAATACGCTGCAGCAGGACATGAACCATTGCAGTGCAAGGTGGATAAATACTAGATAAAACAGTTCATTCACTTCACTTCCTGACCCAATCAGAGCTCCCAAGACAATTATCAGAAATGTGGCCACTACCTACAAGTAGTAGGTGGCACTGCTCTCAACAGCTGGGCCACTAACCACCCAGGATTTGTACTCCACCTGGGATAATCTATTTCTAGCACCGCACTGGATATGGTCTGCAAGTCAACATACTAGATGTTGTGCTTGTCTTGGATAGATGGAATTGTGCATTTAATAACAGTAACCCTGTTTTGAAGGTGGATATGCTTGGACCTGTGTCACCAGATTAAAAAAGCAGAGATGCTGAAAGGGAAAGAAATCCAGCAACTGTCAAAGTCTTCTATGGAAAGCATCCTGTGTGAGAAAGGAAATCAAGGTAATATTTAGCTATTTCTGACCATTTTCCTTCCTAAAAAGTATTTCAGTCTATGCTAGATCCAGCTTAAATGAACTGGTTTTCATCTATTTGCTTATTTTCCATAAGTGGAAGGCAACCACTGCCCAGAGAAAAACAAGGTGCTTTATCTGCAACTCTCCTTTTTCATTTTACAAAGTCCTGCTTCCCATATACTGAAAACCATACTGCTCTAGAACCATTTTGTACTAACTCCCTTCCTTGAGGAGCTTATAGTCCAAATGTACTGGGACTATAAAGCCATATAACCAGCTGAGAGGTAGTTCTTTTGGGTTTTTTGCTAAACCACACCTTTACCTCTTGACTTTTCTACCTTTGTTAGCTAACTAATTGTACTACAGTTCATTAAAACATGATCCCTTCCAATCTAACTCTTCCTACTAAAATAGTAACAAAGGAGACACACCAGTACCTCTCAATATATTCTAAGAATGGAAGACATAACAGTTCTCCAAAGTGGCTCCCAAGCTCCTCACAAACATTAGCCTCTCTCTTTACCCCTGAATCTGTGTGATGACCTGAGTTCAACTCCTAAGCTGCTGCTGTTTGGAAATGCCCCTAATTGTATCGCTACATAGTATGCCTCTTTCACACAACAGCTCAGTAAGTGTTTGGCTGTCATATTCATAGTCAAGATTTTCCAGAGAGAAACAGACCTTTGGGAAGCATGCACCTGTGTCACACAGTTCACGTAGCCCATGTTCAATACACTGTACTTGGGATGTATCAGATCTACTGCACAGATAAGGCAAAGCACACACAGGGCTCCCAGCTCACTCCCAAGCTATCTGCACGTAGATCTGCTGCGCACGTGCTGTGACACAGCCCTGGGCACATATGGCACACAGGGCTGGGACTGCTCAGCGCTCTGCAGCTGCAGCAGAGGCAGCGGCACCTGGGCGAAGTCTCCTTCGGGCGAGAATTACAAACAGAACAGACAACAGGCTCGGGAAAAATAAGAGATACTGTCCATTTGGCATGTGACAGGTCTAGCTAATAGGAAGAGGATGAAAAGAAGACAGTGTGAACAACCAAGTAAGGTTCACTTTTAGTCTTCTTTCCTTTTCATGCTATCCTCCAACATAAATTTACAGACACTTCATTGGAAGCTGTGTTGAGCAACTGGGAAAGACTAATAACACAGCATAAACCTTAGCCATTAATCTCTTAGTGCTTTATCTTCAATCATAAAATAAATGAACCCTAGCTTATGGCTAAACAGCAGCAAGAAATGCCTCAGGCAAGATGAAAAGACGAGGGAAAAAAAGATGTAAAAACATAAAAAATAGCTTAAAATAAATGTTCAGGCTCATTTTACAAGACAAATTTAATTCAAGCATCCTATTATCTCACAATCTAGTGAGATTTCGTCAAAGCCAAAGTAAATTAGACTAATTTATTCATGAGATTCAGCAGTTGGTTAGTGCTGGAATAAAACTCGTTGTCCTTTGATAATACAAATTCACTTTTAAATTCAAAATGCACATTCTTTTTGAGAAGGGACAATAACCTAATTTAGAAAAAATGAAACAGATCCATGTCAATCATGCATTAGAAATAATACAAAAAGGAGTGACAAAATTGTCACTAAAAACGTCAGACAGGGATTAAGGATTAGGAAGGTAGGGAGAACACTGTCTGCCAGTGTTTACCACAAACTACTAGGTGAATTCCTTCTGAGATCTATCCTCTTAATACAAGCTTATAAAGAATCAATACAAACCTCTCCTATCTCACAATAAACACTCAGCCCATGTTTCCTACACTGTCTTTCTAAGCGTGGTTGAGTATGTCCAGCTTTCCATGCTACCTGCTCAACTAAGACATGGACACAGAAATGTTTATTTCACAAACAACAGATGGTGTAGCAGAACTAAAATAAACTTACTGACAGAACCTCAATGAGAAAATGACAGAAACAAACTAACAAAAAGAAAATGGTACAATGCTTCACCTACATCTTTCTGTAACTACTGTCAGCCTTTGAACACTATCATAAAATCCTCATCACAACTACAAACTCCTCTCTCAAAATTCTCAGTTTACACAGTATATGTATTAAATCTAAGTAGAAATACTATAAAAAAATAAGGTACAGAAGATGAACTCTTGTGTAACTGCAGTCACTCAGCTTTTAGCTTTGTGCTTCAGAACCGAAAAAATCTTTAGGTTTTTGGGAACAAAACTGAATTTCCTCCATCAGTTTTTTGACTGCATATCTACTAGACTATTTTATTAAGATTGATGTCATTTAGATAAAGCATCAGTAATCCAGGATAAAACTGATTGCATCTTAAGTTCAAAGACTTGATAGAATTGAATGGAAGGTTAGAAGGAAAGCTTAAAAAAAAGGGAAGAAAAATGACTTCAGGGAAGATATATGTACTACAGTATAAATATCCTTAAAAGTATGCAAATATATTTATGAACCTGAATATAACATTTTTCTCTACCTGTACAGCATTGCATAAAGAAACTGAGATTTTAAGCAAATCAAATGCAACAGTATCAAACCAAGGCTAAAGTAACACACGCTGTCCCAACATTTGACTACTGTTATTTGAGTAGGATCTCACAGATGCTAGGAGGGAAAAGGATAAGCAGATCCAAGTGCAACCCAAGTGCTAAGGATCTGCAAATTGTGTATCATCACTCCATAACCTCAAGAATACGACTGATATATCAGCTGTCTGATTTATACCTATCTAATAAGGCTCGCTAAAAATCACAGTGTGACTGCAATAATTTCATACATCACAATGATTACTTAGCCTGTAAGGAACTACAGATGCTATTTCTGAATTTATTAGATTTGTGCAATCAAGCAGTACCTACTACAGCTTATGAACACGCACAAGAATATGTGCATTCACTTTATATTCAAGTTATTCATTCAAACCACAGACCCAAAAAAGTTAAAAAACATTAAAAAAAAGCCACTTTTGATTATAAGACCACAAATAAATCTTTTAGTTATTCAAACATAAGATCATCCATTAAATTTTTTAAGTTTGCCACATTTACCTCCAGAGTGTGCTCTTTATACACTTGCAGTGGACCTTTGGTTTTAGCCATATCCCAGATTTGCAGAGATCCATCTCCACTACAAGTGATCAACACGTTTTCGTTATTCTCACTCCAGGTCACATCAAACAGGCCATCATTCCAGTCAAAACTAAATTGGAAAAATGAAGGTATTAGTCTGTGAGAAAGCACAACATAAAAGTCTGGACTAGTTGCATGCAAAGAAAGTATTTCTTCAAATCGCCCCTTTTTATCATTCTAAACAGGATTTTTATATATTTGAGTTTCAAGTGAATCTCCTCCCAATTAACTTACTTGTTTGAATGTCAATTTCTACAACTGTATGCCAGAATAGATTAAGTTAAAACATAACTGAGCCAAGAACCTTCCACACACAGAGAAGGAACTCTAATTTCAATCTAAAACTTGCCATGCAAACAGGAGTACAACATGCCTCAGTCTTGCCCTATGGCTTCTCCAGGATGTAAGAGCACTTTGTTTCTAACAACTGTGGTAAAGAAAGAACTAAAACTGTGCTGGGAGAGCCCTATCCAATTCACAACACCATTACAAATCTGAGTCACAATGAAAACCCAACAGAAACACAGTCATGAATTTAGTGAAGATCTCTACACTCCCTTGAAAAGGCTTTCAACACACCAACAATTCACCATACGGGATCTGATGCCATATATTAGTTACTCTGCCACAGCTATCAATGACTGTAGTATTATCTGATGGCAAATACGAATTTATTTACCCCCTTTTCACTGAAGGTTCAGCTAAGCTTAGATCAAATTTCATGGCACTCTGCAGTAACGATAAGGAAAAGCCATGCACAGAACACTTTGACACAGAAAACAACAGTCTGTGGGTCAGGAACTTGAGAGGACTTTCTACCACAAAGTAAGTGGAGTCACTGGAAACAGAAATGAACAGTACTAAACCAGAGTACTTAGCAAAAGTAACAGAATGCTGAACATCTTCAAAGAGTCTTGTTTTATAACTATGAATGACACACAGTTTTTCTGAATATGATTAACTATTTTTTAAGCATTTCAATGTCAGCTGCCTTAATCTAAACAATCGCTGTTTCAAGACTTTCCTTAAAACATTTTAGGTTAATAACAGTCAAGCATTAAACCCCCTCCTTTCTAACCTTTCTCCTCCTTCCATCCATAAAATCAAGCTCCTCTCAAACCCTTAGAAAATTGTATCTCCTGGGAAGGACCTCCACAACTTGATGTAGCTTCCTGCACTATTTTCAGTATAAATCAATCATACGGCCATAAATCTAGGTGTCACTGTTCCTAAAAAGCTAGAACTTATAATTTCAAGCTAGGGCAGAGGAGCTGCTCCCAATTCAAGTTGTCAGTTTTCTATAAAATGGTTTACGCTATGGAAACGGTGCAAGCCAGATGATTTCCCATAACAAACTAAATGCAATGCAAACGTATCTTCTGTATTGTATGTAAATACAAATACGTTAATTTATATGTAAATACAAAGACCTTCTAGCTACTTCAGCATAGAAAAAATACTTTATATTGCTAACGATAACCCAAAGTATTTCAGTTGTGCCTTGTACTCACAAGTACACAGTAAGTTTTTCTCTTACAAAAATAAAAGATAAACCTATATTACCTCCTGAGCAGAACAATCCCAGCTTCGTTTTGTTCCAGCACCGCCAAAGTTCCACAGCCTAAACCAGCAAAATGAAACAAAACATCACAACTAGTTCCCTGATGCCAAAAGAAACTGGTGTGGTTCTCCAGTAGCTTCAGTGTGCAAACACAAAGGGCACCTAAACCTTAAGAGGCCAAACAATTACTTGCATAATTAAACATCTTGTGGTCTCATGTTCTCTAAAACAGTAATTCATTTACATCAGATTGTTCTGCTTTGATTTTGGTTTGGTTTTGTTTTTTTACTCTGGTATATCTGTAGGTGAAGTTGAAAAAGACTTGCTTATAAAGCATAAAAGTGCATTTTCCCCATGGGCCTCACATGACAGACATACCAACACGGGGTTCCCTTTTGTCTTTTTGATAACACAGCAGACAGAACGCTTCCTCCCCACCCCCCGCCATCTTCCTGAATATAGTAATACAAATACAGCTCACCAGAAACTAAACAAATAATTCAGTTCTGATAAAAACACACTTGGGTTCTGTTTTCTCATCTGATGGGGACATTGTTGAAGTAATTCTACACTTAGAAATTATTTTTTTTAATTAATGTTTTGGGGAGCAATACTCCCACTGGAAATGAAAAAGGTGCCAGTATTTGGGAACACTCAGCTTGGCTCTTTCAAGAGACCACAGGGTCACCAGGGCCTGCCTGGACACTCAGGGACTGAGACAAGAACAGCTGTAGCCACAGAATCACAGAAAATGCTGAGCTGGAAAGGACCCGTCAGGATCGAGTCCAGCTCCCGGGCCTGCAGAGCACCATCCACAAGACTCACACCCCGTGCCGCAGAGCATCATCCAAACACTGCCTGAGCTCTGTCAGGTTTGGTGCTGGGACCACTTCCCTGGGGAGCCTGTTCCAGTGCCCAGCCACCCCCTGGGTGAAGAACCTTTCCCCAGTATCCAATCCAAACCTCCCCTGACACAACTTCAGGCCATTCCCTCGGGTCCTGTCGCCGGAGAAAGTTATTTTCATACATTTTATTCACACTGTGTATGTCTTTACTACCATATTTATTCTCGACCCTATCAAATGATCGCTCCCCCGCGAGGGCGTCGTGAGAAGCACCACGGCAGCAGCGGGTGGGTACTCGGCAAGAGGCAGATCCCGGCGGGCTGTGGAGGGCTGGGGCAGCTCCCGCGCCACCCCCGGCCCGGCCGCGGGGCACAGGCGCTGTCCCACGGCAGAACAAACGCAGCGGAAAGGGAAGTCGTCCCCAAATGCTTTGGCAGACATCGTCTGTCCGTCCGCACACCCACGTTTCCAGCCTCCTCCTCCTCCTCCCGTGAGGAGCCACGTTCCCGGTCACCCCCGCCGCGCCGCCCCCCGCACCTGCCATGCCGTAGTACTGCGCGGCGGCGCAGGCCACGCGCCCCGGGCAGTATGGCGAGAACTCCACGGCGTACCCGTGCAGCCCGGGCAGCCGCAGCGCGCCCGCGCCCGCCGTCGTGCCCATGGCCCCCGCCCGGGCCTCCGCCGAGCC
>VXAZ01002950.1:9232-19583 GCA_013399875.1 Gymnorhina tibicen | reverse complement strand
TCACTATTAATAGTTTATACTTTTAATATTGGACCCAAACAATCTTGAACCAAATGTAAAGCGGAAAAAAACCTAGGATGAGTGGAGAAAATACTTCTTTGATCTACATCTGAATTACTAATAGAACCCTTTTTCTAGTGGTTTTCTACAACAAAATCAAGAATCAGCAATTTTGAGGAAGAAATTCTTCAGAGATCAAAATTTATTTGTATGTGAATGGTACTTTGCTCAACATTAGAAATAAATAATATTTAATTCTTTAGTATCTGGGGAATAAGGAACGGAAATAAATTCAGAAAGGAAAAGGAAGATTTGTAGATGACTTTGTTTTTCTAAGATGGATTATACAAAGCTCTGCTTTTCAACCTCAGAGTTTTTTAGAAGGCAAAGACCAGTTTCAGAAAGTGAAGGTTCAAGATCAAAATTTTTTCCCAGGATAATATGTGAAGGGTGAACAGAATTATACTTACCAGGGAGTATAACAATCTGATGGAAATCATCAACTTACAGCACTAGAAGGAGTTTTCATTATTTTACATGTTTGTTTTTATGGGGTTTTCTTGAGAAAGCTTGTGTCATTTTTTTGTGTTTAGTTTAGGTGTTTTTCCTTTCTGCCCAGTTACTCCCCTTTTACCAAGAATAACACCAAAATCATGTAACTCATTCAGTCAGGGGAATGGAGTGTAAAATACGTAAAGAAGAATCACTAATTAGTTTCATGGATCTAACTTTAAGGGTACTACAATTTTGGGGTAAAATATTGGAATCAACAACCTCAGAAATCCAGTTATTTCTATGTTTTCATGAAGTGGAGTGTTTGAACATATATCTTTAGTGACAATGTAAGACAACTTAGTCTTCAAAGCTGGCATTTTGTCTGACCACCTCAATTTTGTATTTTAGCCTTTTAACGACTTCTGTGTTCTCTCATTAGTATTTTACTAACCTAGACAAAACCTCTTTTTCTAGTGGGTTTTTTTTCAGTGTTTTTTTTGAGAAACAAAAGTAGAGATAAACAATGTATTCAGAAAATATCCTATATTTGTAATATAAATTTACTGTTATGTGTTTACATCAACACCCCCCCTTCCTCTGCCACCTCACCGCTTTTTTAGCAGATATTAGTGCTCAGGGATCAGCATCTTTCTGAGAGAAACATGCTGTTTAGCATAGCGTTATGAGGTTGATAAATGGTAGCACAGCATGAGATTCTCTTTATTCTAAATTCTGGTTAAAATATGCTAATAATTTCAAATGTTATTCTACTATTAGTTCATCTAAGGAAATATATTTTGCATTTATATGAGATAATTAAAATATGTTTATACAGAAAAAAATACAGGGCCTTTTTTTAGGTTAAGATCAAACTCTATCCAGAATTTAACATCTATCTTGACATTTCAGTCGAACATTAATAAAAAGAAGAAGAATACTTTGGTATTTTTATATGAACGTACCTGTTTGCTCACAGATTAGCAGATGAAAACTCTGAGGTATATGAAGGAGCTCATTGTGTTCTTTAGTTTCATATATAACATACAGAAAAAATACAGTGCTTGATTTTTCTGCTTTCCAGAATTTACCTGGTGGGATTTTTGTAACACTCAATCAGGCACAAAAGTTTTTGGGAAACTAGGAGAAGCAAGTCTGTTACATGTCTAAGTCAATGTGTAGTAGAAAACAGCCCAAGAATACTGCAGCATTTTCAAGGTACTGTACTGCTCCTCTGATACTGAGAGTTTTTACCTCTATTTGAAGGATACATCCTTGTTACCCTAATTTTACAGGAAAACATCTAAGTGCTTTTTGTCTGCTTGTTTACTTTTGTTATTGGCCGGTTTGTTTGGTTGGTTTTAATATGGGTTCTCTTCATAAGTTTTCTTGACCTCATTATATTGTGTTCTATTTCATTTATGAAATCACTTATGTGATGATTTTAAGATCCTACATGGATTCTTTATTTTTCTTTCTTACTTTGGGGATGATTTTAATGTATAATTGAAGCATATGACACAGGACTTTGTTAACAAGAACCTCTTAAAGCTCCCAAAGCCACACAGTAAACATGCTCATGCCTTTCCAATCAGAAAATCAATGTTTTACAAAGGACAGAAGATTAAAACTAAACTCCTGTAAAATGTAAAGTAATGGGATTTTTTTTTTATGTGGGAAAATATGCAAATCTGTGAAAGGGTGGATGCACATACGTGCAGACAAAGATTTCACATATATATCAGAACTCTATTTATCAGGCTCAATTTTAACACAAGAATTAGCAAGGAATTTTTCACCTGTACATTTTTGAGAAATTATTGTTATGACAGTGTCTGACATGAATAGACTCACCTTTCAGATCAAAGTCACAAGGAAAGAGCCCACAGGATTCCTGAGATTGATGTATGGCTTCATTACTGCAGATATGGGAAAACTAGTTGCTGCAATGTCTCAGGCAGAGCACTGAGTGTGTCTTTCCCATACCCGACAGGAATTCTAGCTAGGAAGGAGGCACATTCATGCTGCCACTTTCATTACTCCCCTGCACACAACTTGCAAACAAACTAAAGCTAGGGGTTTGGTTTTGTTTTTCTACCCTGTTTAAAAAATCCAAACAAACACAAAGTGTGAAATGACAAACCTATCACAAAAAAAACCAAAACATAATGCTGAAGAAGTACATATTGTGGCCAGTCCTACAGATAGCTTCATTTAAATGCACCTACAGTGTGGTTTACTTTTGCTTTGTTATTATAGCTTGTAATGTGATTTGATAAGAACAGTTTCCTCTGCTGTTCACCTCTATCAATACAGTACTTGATTAAATGATTTTTATCAGGTACTACAGGAACATCACCCAACAGGGGTCACATTTACATGCTCTACTGGAAAAGAACTTTTAGTTGTTAAGTGCTCTAATAGTTCACAACCTGCTGTGAAACATATGTGAAGAGACATTAGCCACCTACATGTGCTAGGAATGTAAGGAAGACTGAAAGACTGTTACACAAACTGGCAAAATAATTGAAACTTAACAAGGAACGTCTCAAGGCTGAAAATGACCTCCTCTTGCAGTGTCACTGAATTTCCACTCTTCATCAGACGGCTCAAAAAATGAAACAGTAAGAGCACAAAGAGCAAACCAATCCTACTGAGTAATATTTTTTACTGAGCATTGATTATCTCTAGATGTGGGTTATTACATTTTTTCAGTGCAAAATATTCAAAGCAGCATTCACTAGCTGACTTGGAATTTTTGTTTTTCCAACAAAGCAGAGATGGAAAATTCTTTCCTTGCATAGACAAAATGTGCTTTTAATGAGAAGTGAGCCAAGCTAAAAGTAATTCTGCAGTCTTTCAGTAAAACAAACTGGTGAATTCAAGCGCATTTGGAGAGGCATTCATATACTGTGGCTTCTGGTCCTTCCACTAGACAAATTTATCTTGACCTTTGACTGCCAACAAGTCTTAACCTGACTGAAGCCTATATTCTGTTGGCTAAAATTTTGTTAACAAAAGTAAAGTTACTGAAATGTACTGTGCCAGTTTTAACTTGCGTGATTTTTCTCCAAGTCTGGTTAACAAGTCTTATGATATAATCTACATGTGACCACATTTCTTCTTAAAAAGTGTTGCCCACTTAAATCTATGTCACATTAATAAAGTAAGCATAAACAGAACTTATTGATCCTATTACTGAGTCATTTAAAACATAAGATGAAATGTACATTAAAGTAAGCATAATCTCGGAGCTGTCAATTTGCTTAGTTTTACTGTAAATTGTAATGCATTTTAGATGAGATAACTACAATTAATCATGCATTACATATGTACTAGGCAATTATTAGCTCAGCTAAACTTTTTACAAGGAAGTAGGAATTTTCATCAAGTGTTAATACATTTCTAAGCTCCATTTTCCTTCAAGTTTCACCAGTTTGTTTTTTGTTTTTTTTTTTCCAAAATCCTCTTAGTAAAATTTGATTTGGTAGTTGGTATAGAATGTTTTATTTCTGCCAGCATGAAGTAAAAGTTTATGTAAACATCAGAGGTTCAGTATCAGGCTTAGCATGAGAAAGTGTGCTTTAGGCAAATAGCAATGTCTCCTTCTGTCACACATCTGCTGAAGCAGTCCAGAAGATTCAATGCTGTCAGGCTCTCAGCAAAACATCCAAAGGAAGAATGGGATGTTGCTCTTAGGGAATAGGGATAGGGTGAAAAACATTTCCAGAAAGTGATACGTGGTGTATATTTTTGGGTGTTACAGAATTTATCTCAATAACTGGGACACAACATTCCATTATTGTGCTGACCTTCCTTGTCCTGTATTCAGTGTGGGGAGAAAGAGAGAAGCTGAAAGATTCAAAGCTGAAAGAACACATATTCTGTTCCCTTTTATAATCTGCCTGACTTCCTTCTTCTCCCATGATATGGGGAAGAATATTATCCTTCACATGGAAGCATATTATTATGGTGTATATGATAGTAGTGGTTTTTTCATTCATCAAATCTGCATAATCTTTGGAGTCCTTCATTTGGTTTTACAGTCTATATAGAAATATGTGTAAAAAGCCCTGGTAAAGAGAAATCTTAAAGAGTTTATGAGATTTCTGCTGCCTCACCCTCTGAGCTTGGGGATTTCAGACATTATTTCAGTGGGAAATCTAAATTTGCCAAGATGTATTTTGCATTTTGTTTGTCTTGAAAGACAGGATGGGTGTCTTCCACCGGCCTGGAGGGGGGCCCCACACGCCGACCTAGCTGCGAGGAGGAGGAGAGAGACCACACCACAGAAGGACTCTAAAATCTTTCAGGTTCTCTCTCCAGAGCGAGAGATTCTACTATTTAGCATTATTATTATAATTTTCCTGTGTGTTTGTTAAATAAATAGTTTTTATTTTCTCCTTCACTTTCCTCCAAGGAAAATTTTTTTCCTGAACCCGGTTGGGGGGAGGGGTGGTTTGTAACCTGCCTTCCTTTGAGGAGACGTTCCTTTTGGACATTTCCCTGAATTTGGCCTAAACCGCCACAATGGGTTAAAGATTTCAAAGAGTTATTGCTCCAGAGTGGTGAACAACTCTTCGGTCTGGTCTTAATTAATAATTAGCAGGGAAAGTATTGGGGTTGATTTGCACACTTATGTAAATTGGTATAAGGAGAGGCTTCACTCAGGATTGTCGTATTACAATAACAGGGAAAGAAGAGTTCTACCCACTTCTAGAGTAAAACACTGGTTAAAATGACAGATATGAGTAGATAAACCATCTATACATAATGCAAGATGACAGGGCTAAAACTGTCCCCTGAAATAAACTAAGTATCAATAATCTTGAAAAGAAAATGAGTCTGAGAAGATTAGAATCTAAATGAAACCTGGAATAAATCCCACACAAGGTTGTGAGTATAAAGAATGGCATTCCTCCCCAGCCAGATGCTCTCTTTAGTGATAACAGAGCTGGTATTGAAGAGGTACAAAAATACTTACTCAGGTAATTTATTTACAGCTTCTCATCTGGATGAAACAGGAGAAGAGAGTGTTCTTTCAGTTTTGACATTGGGGTAAACAGAGGAAATTACTTTCTCCTCTTTTATGTCACCTGTTTATGTAAAAATCTTCATAACTCAATGGGGAAAGTAGTTTTAATTTGCTTTTACTTAAAACTGGCTTCTTGCAAACAATTATAAAATAATTGGTAAACATTACAGCACTCTATCTCTTTTGGATGACCTGCAGCTGAAATCCAGAATACAGGAGCATCCTGAGACATCTTAGAGCTCCATAATATTGTCTCAGTTAAGCTTAAGCTCCAGCAGTATACGACTGAAGCTGCTCTGTGTGATTTGGGAGCAAGTAACACAGTCTTCGTTTTGGAAGAGGTTCTGATGACTGCTGCTAGTCACTGTAACACTGGCCATAGGTTATCATCAGCCATTTTCTTTTCAGACTCTTGATACTTTCACTGACTTTTAACTGGAAAGACAAAGATTACTTCTCAATAGTTTATTAAAATAG
The DNA here is from genome assembly GCA_013399875.1 of Gymnorhina tibicen. Taxonomy (NCBI): domain Eukaryota; kingdom Metazoa; phylum Chordata; class Aves; order Passeriformes; family Artamidae; genus Gymnorhina; species Gymnorhina tibicen. The sequence continues at coordinate 13,579 of VXAZ01002950.1, read as the reverse complement.
GGAGATAAATGCAAAAGCATCACTAAACAATGGAAACTGCTATTTATGGACAATTGTCACAGTGGACTCAAGGTCTTGACATTCTAGCTTGGTTTCTTTCTGCTTTCATGAAAATGCAGAGACAAGAAGTGTTCAGTACAGAGAGCCGTTAGTTTTACCAGTGCAGGAAGAATCTCAGCTAAATTCATTGCATGTTCCTTCAAGTTGCTCTTGGAAACATTTTGAGTCCAGGAGAACAGTAGGTTTTTAAAACTGTATAGAAAATCCGTATGTTTTAAAGTCACAAAGATCATGTTTTCTCTCTGTGAGGACATAACAAAAGAAACCCCAAGCTGCAAAAAACTGTTTCTGGTTGGGGCTAAATGTCTTGTCTGGTTGGGGTCCTGTCTCTTCCTACTTATTCTCCTGAAACAAACAAAAATCCCCTCAAATAAAAAGGCACGATTACAGAGTCTGACACATGTCTAAATAACTTCTTTCATAACTCTACCACTATTTTCACTCTTGAGTAATTCATGTTGGAAATACATATCCTTTCCTTTCAAAATTACTCTGCTATTGGAGTCAGTTGTAAAACACTGAACTAAAACATATCTTACTTTCAGGATCTTACTGCAGTAATATTAATAATAATCAAGATCTATTCTCCAAGATTTGCCTCAGCTAGTGACTTTTACTTTCAATATTGTCTATGTTGAAAAGTAGAATCTGACATTTTTAAGTTGAACAGACCTTAGACACGTGTTAAGAATTGCTTTTATTACTTTCCTGTTAATCCTATTCCATAAACTATTGCCAGTGATTATTTTTCACTTTTCATTCCAGCCTTCATCTCCACTACATTTAACATTTATGTGGCCTCCTAGAAAGACATAGCAGTATTGTATATGTATTATTATGCTTTTAAGTAATATCACAGAAATCATGGAAAATCAAAGAATAGATTCTTATGTTTGTTGTTGTACTGGTTTTGTTCACGTTTCTTACTTTCTGTGAGATAAGGGATTTGGAGAAATGCAAAGCAGGCTTAAAACTTTAAAGAATATGAAGAAGTTTATTACTAACAGAATTAAAAGAAATAATAAGAAATTAAAATAAAACCGCCTTTTCTTCCAGCACTTCTCCCTTTTACCTAACTCACACAAAGGATAACAAACCATAATTTCGGTCAGTATTACAGTTTTTAAAAGTCTCTCTAATATTTAAGGAAAAAAGGTTTCTTTTGCTTCACGTTGTTTCCAAACTGCCTAAAAAGCAACTGACTCGCCCAGAATTCTGCTGCAATGAAACACATCTCTCCCATGAACCTTGCAGTCTTCCCACAACCGCCAGCATGGGCCACACATGGGGTGTTTCTTTTCTTAAGGATAAGCAAATTCCAGCCTGAAAAAAGCAACAGCTGTCTTCTTCACAAAATCTCTAAAAGTCTCTTACAGCTCCTAAGTGACCTGGCATGGCCACTTTCCTTTTTCTGCAGGCTGCACACAAAATTCTCATCCCCCCATGTCTTTTTAAATGGATTAAAGAGAAAAGAACAGTTTGTGGTACTACAGTTTTTATTACAGTTTGCAATCTTCGTGCTGGGCGTGCCTCCGTCCGCTTTTCCCATCGCTATCTTCAGNTTAAGGATAAGCAAATTCCAGCCTGAAAAAAGCAACAGCTGTCTTCTTCACAAAATCTCTAAAAGTCTCTTACAGCTCCTAAGTGACCTGGCATGGCCACTTTCCTTTTTCTGCAGGCTGCACACAAAATTCTCATCCCCCCATGTCTTTTTAAATGGATTAAAGAGAAAAGAACAGTTTGTGGTACTACAGTTTTTATTACAGTTTGCAATCTTCGTGCTGGGCGTGCCTCCGTCCGCTTTTCCCATCGCTATCTTCAGATCCGTCTCGCATGCCTTACTTTCNGCCGCCGGGGGTTGAGGGGAAGCGGGGGGAAAGGGGAAAGCCCGGTCCAGGGCCCAGAGGCCAGGAGGCTCCCCCCACACACCCCCACCTTCCGCCATGACGGCTGGAACAAAAAAGGGGAAATTCCCGCGCCTCCACCTGGCTTTTATACGCAAAAATCTCAAAAGCACAATCGGCCCAAAAGCCCGTCAATCAACTCAGGTTCGACCTATTACAGTTGTCTAAGCTTGCTATGCTTTTGGCATCCAAAAAGAGTCTTTCAGAGACCAAAGGGCTACTAAAACTTTCTAAGAGAAAAAAATGTCTGCTTTTTATATACATACACCTATACATAGACATAGAGGTACATTGTAATCACAAGTCAAGGATCCTTCATGTTTTTGTAAAACCTTGAAGGCCTCACGCTGCTTATCCTACTTTGTGTTAGACACAGAGTACAACCACAGATGAAAACTACGTGATACTCTTGTGCTGTGCAGAATCCCTTGCTGGCCAGAGGCGGAGGCATTACTTGGTACCAAGGGAAAGGCAGATCTTTCCTCTCTGCCACTCTGAAAACAGGAAAATCAGTCACATCTTCATTCTCAACAGTGTTTGTTTCTCTTCCTTTTCTGTCTGTTCCAAGGGGCAGATAGATCTATATAAAATAGACAGAGATTCACATTGTAGGGCTGGTGATAACTATTCAGCCCTCAGGGCAAGCATAGCGGCGGTCTAAATTACAGAATACAGAACAACATGGCATTACCAAAACCAAGAAAGAAATTGAGAGAAAAGCATTTAAGTCAGCTACCAAAATACACTTCAAGCAGTCTTCGAAAGGGTTAAAAAAATCCGGGAATCCTCACTTTGTGTAGGCAACATTTATTTGTATGACTATAGCTGACAAACAGCTAGTACTATTTTAGAATTTTTCTTCCTTTCTTTTCATAACTTGACTAATTCATCTTTATTGCATTCACTGCTCATTTTTTGTGTCTCTTCCTACTTTTTCTCCTGAAAGAATAATGGATAATATATTTCCCACTTTCTCTCCTACAATAATCTCTTTTGCTGATAAAGACGTATGTGGGAATGCTATTACTGCAAAGATGCCAAATATAAAGTAGAAAGAAACAAAGAGTGGTGTGAAAATGGTTTTTTAATCTGAAAATAAAGGAAAAAAAAGAACATATTTTACAGAGAGACAGATGGGACTTTTCTATGAATGGGACAGACAGATGTGGCCAATAGTTGAAAGCTCAAAGATGTGCCATGAAACAAATGAATTCTTCTCCTCCAAAAGAGATTTCGATAGTCACAGAAATACTGACTCATGTATCTTTCCCTCCTTGAATGTTGTGATTTAACCCCAGCCAGAAACTAAGCACCACACAGCCACTCACTCAATACCCCCTATGCTGATGGGACGAAGGGAGGTTTGTAAAGGTAAAAGAAAGAACTCATGAGAAACTCACAGATTGTAATAAAAACAGTTTAAACTTTATTAGGCTTCATATACCTGTCATAGTCCTGTCCCTGAAACCACCTGAAAAAAATTAAATTTTTTCCACTTGTAGTGAATTTTTTTTTCAGAAGATGAGATGTAATTCTGGCCTGAGTCATTGTGATGGAGAAAAAGAGTGATGGATAATGTAGGTCTGAGGCTAAACTGTCATCATAGAGCTTGAGAGGGACTGGACTGTACAGTCAGGTTTATGAGGACTTACAACCCTTTTGCTGTCTCTGGCAAATCCATGACCAAACTATATATAATAAAATGTCTAAAAATGAGCTGGACCAAACTTCCAAAGCAAAATAATGTTCATTTTAAGAGTTCTTTTATTTTTACTTTCATGTTTGTTTATTCAAAATTTTGTTTAGATACAATTCAGTTGTATCTATTATTTTTTGCAATAACATTCCTACTGCCACATGATGCTTACCACAATGCCTTTTTTTATTATTATTATTGTTTGAGTCCTTTTTACCCACAAGTTTAGCAAGTTCACATGTCGCTGTTGGGGTGGCTGCGACACACGAAGAAAGACGCTGCACTGGTATAGTGACATAGAGCATTTTATTTCAAAGAGAACACATAGTCTATTCTATGTTATCATCATGCTACAAGTTCATTGGCTACTAAGCTACAATATAATACTATTGGTTACCTGTAACACAATCATTCAGACAGTCAGAAAAATAAGAGGTGCAGATATGTTTGCTGTTTTCTCTGTCCATTGTTTTGGATTCCGTACTTTGTTGATGCTACACTTCCACAGGTAAAGCTGATTATTTTCTTCTCATGGTGCCTCAGTTTTGAAAGACAGGTGTCTATTGAGGAAGGCAGAAGCCCCCTTTGGATTGAGAATATAACTCCCTCCCCTCCGAATTATTATAATTTTGAAATTAAGGGGCTTTCAGGCCAGGATATGAGGAATAGGAATAACAGTTCTTTACT
>VXAZ01002947.1:60948-92082 GCA_013399875.1 Gymnorhina tibicen | reverse complement strand
ATCTAATAATAGTGTATATATGTATTTAGTATGCATAACTATCTCCTCAGTTGCAGCTTGAAGCCACTGGCAGCCCCATACTCTCAGGCAAGTGATAAACTTGAATATGACCTTACTATTGATTCTGGTAGTAACAACGTACACTAGTGCACAGCCTTCAGTGGGTAACTCTATATTTCTTTGTAATAAATTTTGCTTAGTGAAGCGTAGACAGAGACTCGGGGGTTTTGTCTAAATATTCACTGTTTGGCCTGTGATGCTCACTGACTGCCGTTATGCACTCAAAGGTGCATGAACGTGTTGCTTCACAGAGTATGAAACCTGCTAAGCTGCTCTGGTTCATTAGCAGGCATGTTTTGCCAGTTCTGTCTCTGCACGTTTGCTGGGACAGTATCTCTGAGCAGTATTGGTGTTGTTTTGAGTGGTCTGCAGGATGTAGGAAAACAATCTTAGATCTTAATTCTCTGTATATATTATTTATATGCTGTTTTATATAGGGATTTTGCCCAGCATAAATGGATTATCTATTACAAAGAAAATAGCAAATGATGAGCGCTAACAAATGTTTCTTATGAACATGTCTTTGTTACTGTGTTCTCTAGAGTGGGCCAGGATGTCATACATGTATGCTTGCATAGCTGCATGCAGAAATGAATTGATGTCAGAAAGCTGCTCCTCCCACCACCCTTCTGCTGTTGGTGTATTTTCAACCATACTCCATCTGACTGGGTGTGCTTGCTTCAGTTGTTTTTTTTTTCCTCCTTGAGGAAGAGCATTTGTTAGGATAATAAAGATGGAGGAGGGTGATTCTCACAGTGGCTGTGAAGCACAGGGAAATGAGGCACTAGCAGTGCAATCACTGAAATTAAGCTCTTGGCATAAGAGTACTGACTTTATAGTGTGGCTTTCTATACTATCAGTTCTTTGACCAGCCTTATGCCGCTGGCTTGGCTACTGGGCATGTATAATCACATGCAAATATGGTATATCATGGCAAAGTCAGATGAGTCAGAACTGAGTGTTCCGGGAGGAAGACTTCTGTTCACACTGGTTGTAAGTTTAATAGAAATTTACTGTAACTGCATGTACTGTTGGGTTTTTATTAATTCTTATTCTATACTTTAATTCCACTTGTTTTTAAGCAGCATTTAAGTAAGGGAAGGAGCATTTGAGAAGCAAGCAGACAACAAAACTTTAAAGCCTTTACATACATTACTCTAATGAGCTTGAGAAAGTGACCTTTAGCAATATGGATAGCATAAGTGAATGTGAAACCTTTCCACCAAGTATCTAAATATCTGCTGCAGATTGTAGCAAGTTAAGATAAAGAACTAGTGACTTAGAGTGCTTCCTTTAAAAAAACTGAAAAAATTAAATTGCGTTGATTAAACATATTTTTCATAATATCTGTGAGTAGGTCTGTTTTTAAAATATCTTTATTTGAATAGCTGTTCCTAGTCAAAGGCTGAATATAGTATGGTTTAGGCTGATAATTTCAAAATAATGTGTCCAGAGCTGCACTGTCAGACTTTCAAGTATAGAATAGTACCCAACAAGAATTTTTCTCTAACACAAAAAGAGTGGAGACTGGTAGTCCCATTAGAACTTTGGTTTTTAAATAACAGAAGGTATTTATTTGGTGAACTCTGGAATAGTTTAAGCACTCTGCTTTTATTTGTTTGTTTCTACCTCGTATTTTTCAAAGGCAGTTTAGTTTCTTGTTGACAAGCCAGGTTGTTGGGTGTCTTCCCAAGTGGGCTAACGTGAAAGTAAAAAGAACTTTGAAAATGAAACTTAGATTTTAGTTGATGAAAAGATGGAAGAGTAAAAATAAAAATGCATAGCTCCATGCAGAAATGATAAGGGAAACATTCTTTTACTTACTAATCCAATAAAGAATAAAAATTATTTGGTTTACAGTATGCATCAGCCTCTTTACATGTATCTCACTGTTTCATTTTTTTAATGAGTCAGGATGGTAAACAACCACCTTGTTGTGGTTGTTATGCTGTCCAGGAGCATAATTTTACTGACTGAGTGAAGGGAACGTGTTTGTCTGTGATTCAGTCCAGCAAGGGTATCGCAGTGTGGAAGACTCTAAATATTTCAGAGAAGTGATTGTCTGTTAAACACTTCCATCTAGTATTGCTTGGCAGAGAGATGTTAAGTGGCCTTCTCTCCCACCATTTTCTTTCACTTTTCCTGCTTGCTAAGTCTGCTTATACAAAATTCATTAGTGTGGTCAGACTCTTGACATTCCATCTGTCTCTTCTTTGTAAATTATATGCTCTGTCACGCTGATCTGGTCTGAGTTAGTCACTTGTGTTGCTAGTTGTGGTTCCACAGTAGTGCACTTGTGACCATCTTCAATTCTCAAAGGTAGTTTTCTGGATCATAATAGTTTTCTGGTTAAAACTGCATTAATAACAAGAATTTTAAAAATGGTTACTGCTACTTGGAGTAGGAGCATATTGGTAGTAATTGATGTGGTCATCTTTTTAAAAAGAACATTTTGTCAATCCTAGTTTTATGTAAGCCGTGTGGTATTCATTGCCTGGTATACTGGGTAGCTGAATGACTTAATATTTTACCTGTTGAGAAGAACATGGCCCCCCACCCCTCCAATATACATATACTTTATTAGTTATTTTGTAGGCTGTTATTTTACATTACATTCTGAAGTTACTGCAGTAGCTTTATTAATTCAGTAATGTAAATTCATCTGTTTTCTTAAGGCCTGTAGAATTATAGTGTCTGTCTTATGCATACTTTCATATTCTTCCATGTAATTTAGAGGAAGTAAATCAGTGCTACACTTAGTTGTTATTCCATCTGAATGTTGTCTTATGTGGTGTAGCAGTTTCATATTGCCTGCATTCTCTTTGGCTTAGAGTAGTATGGAATTTCTTGTTAGGAACAGCAAAAATTTTTTCCCTTCAGACTGCAAAGGGAAAGATGTAGTCCTTGTTTTTTACCCTTCACAAAGAGACAATTGAAATAATTAAAAGTGTGCTGGCTTCACACATGCTGGGCAATTTCACTTACTGCTGATGTTTAACAGACAAACATTTTGTCTTTGAAGTGTGTTGTATATATAAAGTAATGGCAACACAGAGAAAGGAAACTGTCAAAACTGGCTTGATATCTCTATTCTGTATTATTTGACTCTCCTACAGTTCGTATCACCCCTGCCATTTCCATTCTGCCCTTTCTTGTTGCATTTGTGATTGTTTTATCAGTGTGACGTGATCTTTGTGATACAGGCTTGGCACCTAGGGGGAAAAATCAGTTCTTAAAAAGAAAATATTTACTGGATGGACAGAAATTTAATGCTTATCTAAAAGAAAAAAAAAAAAGGCATGTTGACAAATCACATTTTAGCTGAGGAGATAAGTAATAAGAGAAATGCCAAATTATGGAGAACCAGTTATTTTGTTAAGAGTAACTTACAGTGGTTCCAAAATAATGCAGACTTTCTACAAAGTATAGGAATATCAAGGAAAACCCCTCTTCATCTTTATTAGTCATTAAATACTGAGTAATTAAAGTTCGTATTTTGTAAGTCACATTTCTCTCCTCAGACAGTAATACGTGTAAAAGAAGAAATAACACATTAGGGAAAAAAAACCAAACACAAGATTTTGAGTGCAGTGAGGCACATGGCGATAAGTCATTTCAACAATAAATGATTTACAGTGCATGTATTGTGATACCAGGCACTAGTATGTCATGCATGTCTGTTTTTCATTTGTCCCATGTTATGAGAAGGATATGAATGGTATCTGAAACTTTGTGAAAGATTCAATAATCAGAAAGCCTTTATATTTGCAAAATGTGGAAATTTTGATGGTTTTACACTGAAAGAACTATCCCAAGAATATTGATGTATTCTTTGAGGTTATACAGTGATTTTTTTAGTAATTAATCTAGTATTTATTTTAATTATTCCTCTGCTCTGTGTTTTAGACAATTTTCTCAGTATTAATCTGTGTTGGGTCTGGTTACTTTATGGAGGGCCTGCTTTAAATTTACAAAGAGAATTGATAAAATCTTGTAAAATCTCATTGAAGTGAATTCTGTTCTGGAGGCCATTCTGATGGGTATTGGTCAAATGAATTCTCTTGGTAACTGCTATTTTCAGTTATTTTCCATTTTTTTTTAATATGTGGACCAGCAGCAAAGGATATGCCATCTTGTTCCTAGTCTCCTTGCTTAGATTCAGTAATAACCTTTAATTATAAATTGTCTTGAATTGGCATCACTCTGTTGTCATTCTGTTTGAGAGGCAAGAAGACAAGCCAGCTGTGATCTGAAGAAGCAGTCTTTTTAAACTGAAGTACTGTTTTTTCCAATATTATAATTGATGCTGGGAATTACTGATGAGCTTATATTTCTAAACAGCAGTGAACATAACAGAAGTTATCAAATGCTTTATAACCATAGAAACATCCTAAAAATACTGTCAAAAGGTTTTAAATATCTCTTTATAGGTGATGGTACCTGCGAGTCTCAAATTATTTTCTATTTTCTTTCATAGAAGTCTTCTAAATAATGTCTTTGTCTTTTTTGGTTTTTTCCCTAGATAAGGATACAAATCATGTTGAAGCCGCATGGCAGCTTGAATAACTGGCATTAAAACTCTTGGGAAAGAACAGCTGAACACATACATGCCGAGTTTTGGAGCTTTGCTTATGGAACTGGCCAGTCATTCGTGTCACAGCTAGCAGTGCTGTTCTATCATGCTTTTGATGTTTGTGGCACCAGCTTCTGATGCTGCTATTGCTTTTGAATGTCTGACAGATTTATTGGTTTTAATACTGTTTTTCACACTGCAGCACAGAATGGGAGTTCTGCAGTTTCAGGCTGAAGTACTAGGCTGGAGGTTGCTGGCTTGAAGGCTTTCTGCTCTGATTTTCCTTTGTACTGGTTTACAGTGAGGGTAATTATTCTGCAGTGAACTGCTGACTCCTTCCCTTCTGCATGGTTACTTTTCCAAGTTGATTGCTTTTGGTTACCAGAGCACACACCTATGTTTCAAACAGAAGTAAATTAATTTTTATAGTTGTGTTCTGAGAAGAGCCTTTGTATTACTTTCAGATTAGCAAGGCTTTCAGATTTTTTTAACTCCAAAAGTGTGTGAAGATATCTCTTTCTCCTTCCCCTACTTTAGGGCACATATGACTGTGGCAAGTAATTTGTTTGTTCTGGGCTTGGTTGGTTTTTTTTTTTTTGGTTGGTCTTGCTGTTTATATGTGACAGGTAATATGATTAATTTCCAACCTTGCAGTACGTCCATTTTATTTATACATTTTCTAGCATCATTTCCGTTTCTTTTAATGGAACAAATTGAGTCTTTCTGGAAAGTTCCAGGAGAAATCTCCAAACTGCAGGGTAAAACTTGGGAATTAAGAGCAAGAACAGATAAATACTTGGGTTTCTTTGCTAAAATCACAGGGTAGCTGGAAGTTGTAATGCAGAATTTCTGTGTGCCGTTGCCTCTAGTAATCATGGTTCCTGGTGGTGCATAATTTCAACTTAAGAAATGGTCATTAATATCTTTGTCTCAGCATCCGAAGCCTCATCATATTTGTTTCACTGCTTGGTATGGTGTTGAAGTAGGAAACAACTGCTTTTGCTATTCTAAGACTGGTAATTGACTCCATAAATATGTATTGAATTAAATTAAATTTAATGGGAAGTATTGTTGTTGTGGGGAAATTTTTTATGCAGTGAAAAATTTTGCTGTCTGGTTTGCTTCAGTATTTCAATTCTTTACTTAGCTCTAGCTGTTTTACTTGTATTGTTTGATTCACAGAATTGTTACGGTGGGAAGGGACCTCTGGAGATCATTTAGTCCAACCCCAGACTATCTAGTCCAACCCCAAAATGCTTAAAAACTCACTGGATGAAATGTATCTGTAAAAGTTAAGGTACACAAAACTGGTAATCCTAAGTATACCACGACTGTGAGAATGAAAAGACCATTTAAGACTAAATGAACATTAGAAATAGTCTCTTCATAATATAAGTCTGTTAATGGCAAATAAAATCCTCTTTAGCAGAACTGTAGGCATTTTGTTTACTCCTAGTTTATTAGCATAGGGAGCAGCAGGTTGATTGGAAACTAAACAGGGAAGCAGAGATAGGAACATCACACCCTGGTCACTTAAATCCAGGGTTAAACCAAGATTCTTTTGCTCTGGGTAGATGCAAAGGAGAAATACCAACCAGATGTCCTCAACAGCTAAAAAATCACACGAAGGTTTACTAGCAAACTATTGAAGGTAAGGAACTTTGTCACACGATTTAGTACAACATGAAACACCACAGCACAGACATAGCCCACTGAACATAGAAAACCTTTAAACCCATTTGACATTATGTTCTGTGAAAAGAAAGTTAGAAAAAGAAAGGGAGACAGGAAAGATGTAGAAAAACAGACTTAGCTACCAACTCCTGGGTTCTAGCAATGTAAAGCTCCAAGGTGAAGGTGGGGTTAAAGAACAATGTGCTTGCCTCATGGTCAGCCTTCTTAAAGACCTTTCCTCCCAGCTGGGTCTTCAGGTCGCTTGGCCACTTGGGCTGAGTTAGGCAACACTGGGGGGCTGCCTCCATTGTGCTATGACTGATGGACACTGTAGGGCTGGGGCAGGGCACCACCTCACCAGAGCAAGGCCTGACACACCCCCTACCACACATTCCAAGCCCCCAAGATGTCTCGAAACAGATTTCCAGTCTCTGACAGAACATTATTTGAACTGCTCCTTCCCAGTCCCGTAACAGAGGCAAGGTAATCTTGTATTTTGCATAAGGCTAGTATTTTCTTTTGCAAGTGATACTTGCACACAGCTTCCTCTCTTTATTTTAGAACAATTTAATAGAGATTGGTCTTAATGGGACTTTGGGGGGTATCTAATTGCAGAAGATGGAATAAAGTACTTCCTTGTTTGTTGCATCTTTGCTACTTGGCCTGTGGTGTTCTAAGCCTCAAAATGGCGGCAAGTAGTAGCTTTAAAAGTTTGCAAGCTCTTGGAAGTGTGTTTTAAGTCAGTCTTATTTGTGAAATACTATTGAGCTTTTGAATGTAGTTTAGGGTCACATGTAATGAATTTCAGAATTGTGTCTGCTTAACACTTAGGTGCTAACTTTCCTTCCTTTGAGTCTCGTTGCCTTTAAACATGACATAGCTCTGCTGAATTTTTCGGTGAACTATATTGACTACAGAGCCGCTAGCTGCAGTTTAGAGCAAAGATGACAGTCTGACAATGAAGAAGGCATGAATTTGGAAACAAATGTGACCTTTCTGTTTTGTGAAGTAGATGTGTCACTGAAACAGTCCAGATGATGCTGAAAATAAAACTGAAAAGAAGGTTTCTTGGTGTTCTGGCATCTGCTGGTGTATACTTGGTGCGATGGTGATCATAGCTTTCCATGTTAGAGGTGGTAGTAGCTTGCAGTGAGCACTTGGGTCTGTAAAGGCACCAAATAATGTGTTTGGAATAGTTGTGAGGGAAGAGTAGAATAGTCTGTTTCCAAGAGAAATAGGAAAACCAATAAATATTGCTTATTCTTAAGACGCTTATAAGAATCTAATGCTATATTCATTAAACACAGTATACTTTGTTAGAAATACATTAGAATCCTATTAGAATAAAAGAGTGTGTGTTTGGTTGATTGTGAATAAGTGATAGGTGAATTTTCTTGGGGAGTGGGTGATGATTGCTGATGACCTAAGCAGGCAGGTGCAAAACAGCCAGGATGTCATTCTTTGAATTTAAAGCAAGCTGTCTGCACATCTGGAAGATGGAAGAATTGCAGTGCATTCAGGAGATCAGGTCTGGTCTGTGGTCATACCTGAATGAGGTGGTAAGCATGTTTTTTGAAAGCTTTGTTTAATAAGATTGTCAATAGACAAATTACACAGTAAATAGAGGCAAAGGTACTATGGATCTGCTAATGGATGTAGATGCTCCAAGAGGTGAGGGACTACAAGGAATCAAATGCACCAAAAGGCTGAAAAAATGATCTGGAGAGATGCTCCATTTTTGTGTATGATAGTATTCAAGTATGTTTTTAACTATTTAGAATTACCAGTATCTTTATAGTATCTTTTATTAAAAAAACCCACCCAAGATAATTTTGAAAGCCAGATGTTGGTGAGAGTTCTGTTACATGACACCCTGCAGAACTAAGACCAGGCTGAATAGGGAAGTACTGGTTATGGCTTCTGGGTGATACAAAATTCCATTTCTGTGGTCCTTCCTCAGCACCTTGTGTTGCATTTTCTGATCAAGCTCTGTTTTATTTTTAGGACCAAAGCTTTGTGTTTAAAATGGAAGTTGATGTGAATGGAGAGTCCAGAACTGCCCTCTCCACCTTCCCTGTGCCCCTTGCAGAGGTGAGTTCTGCAGGCAGGATGGAAGCAGAAAAGCCACGCTGTTCCAGCACCCCCTGCTCACCAATGCGGCGGACAGTTGCAGGATATCAGATCCTTCACATGGATTCTAACTACCTGGTTGGCTTCACAACTGGAGAGGAGCTGCTAAAATTGGCCCATAAGTGTACAGGAGGTGAAGAGAATAAAGGAGAATCTGGTCCGAACTTGGGCTCCAAACATCTTGATTCAGGACTTTCACGTTCTTCACGTTTGTACAAAACTAGAAGTAGGTACTACCAGCCATATGAGATCCCAGCAGTAAATGGAAGGAGGAGGAGACGGATGCCCAGCTCAGGGGATAAATACAATAAAGCTTTACCTTATGAAGCTTACAAGGCACTTCATGGTCCCCTGCCTCTCTGCCTTTTGAAAGGTAAAAGGGCTCATTCAAAATCCCTGGACTACCTCAATTTAGACAAAATGAGCATTAAGGAACCTGCTGACACAGAAGTGCTACAGTACCAGCTCCAACACCTTACTCTTAGAGGGGATCGTATGTTTGCAAGGAATAGCACATGAGCTATCATCTGAAATTTAGAAATGATTTCTCATCTTTTCTCTGTTGCTGCAAAAATCCACTGTTCTACTGTGTACATGATTGTCCACATTGTAGGTGGTTGTATCAGCTCACTGTTACCAGAAAGTAATTTATTTGAATACAGTCTTGGTAATGCAGTGTGTTACAAATAGTTGGAGAGAGAAGTCTTTCCTGAGCAAGCAGCTTCTGATGCGGATTTGACTGCAACTGATGGATATCTCTTTGGACACATTTTAACAAAAAAAAGCTTTTGATTTTTAGGATTTTTTTTTTTTTTGGTACAGCTAGATCTAGTATTTACAGTAATTCAACACTGAAAAATTGGTGATGTCTGCTTGGTTATTGCTAATTTTGGCTTGATGTTAGAAACTGCTCTTGGATAAGTAGTCAAGGAGGTTTTTTGGTTTTACGTTTTGTTTCTGTGGTAAAATGTATGGGTTTTTCTTACAACATGGATAGGAAAGTGAGCTTGACTGGATGAATCCCTTGCTATTTAAACAATCCAATTCATACATTTTGTGACTGCGCTTGTACTGGTGATGTGGGTGAGATTGGTTCATAAAAGAATGCTACTTGAATCCTATTAAATTATTTTTTTAGTTTCTGCATGGAAGTAATTGCTTTGTCCTTTTTATTCTATAAAATATGTTCAGAATAAGTATTTTGGTTATTTAAAGCAGATCTTTCAGGGAGTGAAGATTTTTTTTTTTGTTAGTAGATTTTATTTTTACATTGTCTTGAGACAGAAACTGGAATGTCTGTACTGTTATGTCAGTAATGTTTTTGATTTTAATTTGTGGTTTTCATTTCATATATAGTAACAGAAGGTGTCAACTTCAGCATAGTTTTGGGAATTCTCTTGACTTGAAGCACTGAACATGAGCTCTGGAGGGCAGATTATTTTTGACAAGAGTGCAAGTGAAATATATCTGTATCAGCTTTGAAGACGTGATCTTGGATTTTTCAGCAGACTAATGCACTGGCTTACTTTTGTTACTTAATGAATTTTTATCCAAACATGACATCAAATCAGTTTTGACAGCTGTATTCCTAGATGTATTTAAAACATTTTGGTAACTTCAGTTAAAAAATGGAAAATAGTTTTCATACTGTCTTTTTTTTTTAGGTGCAGTCTTTTACTGAAGCAGTGTGTAACTTGATTTTGGCTGATGACATCTGCAGAAGTAAAAAATAATTTCATATTGCTTTGAAACATAAATTTTTTTGACTAGTTGTTTCTGATAGAGTTAAGATTGTTTGTTTGTTTATCAGTCAGAATTACTAGAGAGTACTAGTTAGTGCATGTGGTGTGGAAAATGAAGAGTTCTTACTCTGTCACTCCACAGTTTAAATGAAGGCAGCCCACTAGAGAGCATTTTGTGGTTTGGTTATCTTTTTTTAGGTTTATTAGAAACTACAAAAAAACCAATGTATATTTTTCAAAGTTTACACTGGTGTAAATTTAATGTATTGAACAATGATCTTGAAAGTAAAGTCTTCCTATATAGTCTTCAGTTTGAAAAACAGAATACAGTCAGATGCCAAAGAGATGGGGACTTTGTTTAAGGAATAAACACCACTGTTTATTGAAATATCCAATTAAATTGTATTTCTGGCTGAAAAATAAAAAGGGTGTTATAAACAGCTATTGTTGTGGATTCATTTGCTGTGTAGGATAAAAAGAGGACATTTAAAAAAATACAACTTTAGACCAAGGGGCGTTTAAAAACAACTTCAAGATTGGGGTCCTGGATTTCTGTGAAATAGATGCTTAGGTGTGTTCCTTTGTTTCAGGAAAAGGACCATGCATTTACTTTATGTGCATGTTTCTAATGTTGTCCAGTGCTGTAATTGTATGGCTACACTAAGAGAGTGGCTGATGGCCATCTAGCTGAGTTCAGACATAAAAAATGTGTTATTTTATCATTGGTGATTTGTTTGTCTGTGTGCTCAGACATGGTCATGATGTTTGCTTAACTCATGCACTCACACACACACTTGCAGCCCTCATAATGTAGGAAATACTACTTACATTATGTGTAATACAGACTAAGCAAGGCATTGTTAATAACTTAATTGTTTTTTCTAAGTTTCAATGGTACCAAAGAATTGGAAACAAATTTTCCAGCATAATCAATTTTTTAAAAGTTCTATAGTGTGGTCTGCTTGAAGCCAGTTATTGAGCTTCACCTTAAAAGGATTATGTGCTTAAAGGATACAGTAGGAAAAGATCATCCTTAGTGAGAATATCCTCAGCAAAAACTAGAAAAAAGGCTTTGAATAAGACTAATTTTATAGAGGAGCTACATTATAGAAGTATAAATAAGTTGTTAAACTGTTGTCGGAAAAATGTAGATTAAAACTGAAAAATGTAGATTTATTACAATGCTAATAGCTTTAAAGACAATTTCAAGTTTGGCACCCAACAGGAAAAGTACGTACCTTTGCATGTTGTCGGATCATTTGGCAAGTGTGGGTTTTATTGATGGTTCTGAGGACTGACTTTTTGCATGAATGCTTTTCTGTGATCTCTTAGTTGGGACATCAGTTTCCATGATGGGTGATTACACTGAATACTGTGAGAGTGGCACAAATATGTGGCGGATAGACAGATCCTTAGAACTCAGTAATGTTTGAATTACTAATTTTTTTTTTCCCTCTTTCTCATGGTACATTTTTTAGCCAAAAGGTAATGCCAACTTTCCAAGTCCTTGAAAACCTGCAGACAGATTATATGGGGCTTTTTCCCCAGTCATTTTGCCAGAGAAATAGTTTTTTCCTCTTTATTCTATCACAGAAGCCCTTGGGGAAGATCAAACTACCTTCCGGTCTACAGAATGTGGAAAGCTTCCTTTTGTTCTTGGAAGGAGCCAAGGGAACATTACCCTAATATTTCAATGCCCAGTCTTGTCTTACACCCTTCTTGACTTACTCTTAGCTTTATTAGCTTGGTGGTAGAGAATGACATTGATGCAAACCTACAGAGGAACTATCTAGGCCACATTAGAAGAACTGGGGAAAGAAGACTTAGCAGTTTTGGGGGAAAAACCTAGAATCAGTTGTGTTGAAAACAAAAGAGAAGGTAAGGAAGTTAACTGACCACATTCCATCCATTTTTAGGAGACAAGTTCTCTCACCTTGCATATGCCTGGTATCACCTATCATGGAGGTGGCCTGGAGTAAAAAGAAGGGGAGGGCAAAGAAGGAGAGCCTTACACAGTGCTTTAATTTGTATGGAGAGTGGGAGGGCAGAAAGAATTCACCAGAATCTATTGGGGGAAGGCTGGAGAAATGAATGGGAAACCTCAGAGGAGCAGTGCTACAAGAGCAGTAGGAGTGTGGTTCCAGTGTCAAAAAAAGCAAAGACATGGAAGAAGATGGGTTGCTGGTCTCAAATCTCTCTACGGAGCAATGGAGTGTGTCTCTGTCTGGTTAAGGAGGCTGATGAGATGTCTTACCAAAATGCTGTGATTAGGCTGGGCTGCAGTGAAGGTAGGAAGCAGGAGCTTGTGGCTCTGTGTGTACACTTTCATACTCATAAGCTGAGATAAAATTGAGATGAGAGTGCTGAATGAATAAAATAATAATTATTCCAATTGAGTATGGTCTGAATTTGAATCCTGTGATGTTTTATGATACTGAGCAGCCCTGCACAGTGTGAATAGGTAGATGGTGCAATTTTGTAGTCTGAGAAGCTGTCTGAAAAAGCAAAACTTTTGTCTGTTAAGTTCCTTTATTAATAATTTCAGTTTTAAAAAAGTTTGGAAACTTTCGAGTTTTGTTATGTGTTATGGTGTAAATACCAGCTATGATGTCTGGTAGGATTATTGTTGCATTCTATTTTGGCATTTTGCTAGCCTCTCGCCTGCTAAAGCTCTTCACGAGCTGTTCTTTCTGTGATAGTGAAGGAGACAAGTGCTAAAATATGCAAGAACTTTGAGAGCAGCATTGACAGCCTGAGACCTTATGAGAAGATGAGGCAAGCCACGATTTGCTGTAGTGCTTTACATTAGCTGATCTTTCAGAAACTCAAAAAACATTCAAAAAATGCATTAGGTACTGGGATGCCTGTAGAAGCCTCTTTCAGGCCAGGAATGTTGCAGCATAGAGCTTCATGGTGTGGACTGTAGTCTGCAAATGGATAAAAGCAGAATGGGAGAGAGAATGTCATTGAGCACTGGAATAGAGTGGCGGAACATCAACCTTTTAAGCTAAGTGGATGAGAATGGAAAAAGGAATGTATTAAATGCAAATTAATTTGTTTCTGCCTTATCTCAGTGATTTAAAATTTTTAATGTTAATTGTGGCAAACATCTTCCAATTGTTATGAAGAAAAAATTGGAGGATATCCAGAATAACTACAGCTCCAAGCAACTGACTGTATACAAGATTTTTACCTATCCATCTATAATAATGCTTTCTATAGAATTTAAATATTTTTATTTTTATCAGCCTTTCAATATTTAGCTGATAGTTTTTTCAGAATTAGTCTTGGTAAAGACATAGTTGGAAAAAAAAAATACTGAACTAAGAAGTACTGATGGGGGTGTCAGTAAAAATGGTACATAAACCTTCATGTAGATAGTGGCCATCCTATTGATTTAGTAACTTTGAAGCAGAACTGCATACCTAGGGAAAAAAAAGAATCATTCACCACTCCCAGGAGCAGAGGTGGGATACAATGATCTGACTTCTTCAATCTGTGCATTTTGTGAGACAGCCGTGTTTCAGAGATGGTGAATTAGTTTTAACATTTCAGAGGGGCTTTTAGAAGGCTGGAGTACCCAGTTCTCCTAGAAACATGGAATCATTTAGGTTGGAAAATGCCTCTAAGATCATTGAGTCCAATCATTAACCCACTGCCAAGTCCACACTAAACCATGTCCTTGAGTGCTGTATCTACAGGCTCCAGGGATGGTTATGCCACCATAGCCCTGGGCAGCCTTGTTCAGTGCTTGACAACCCTTAACATGAAGAAATTTCCCTTAATACCCAAACTAAACCTCCCCTGGTGCAATTGAGGCTGTTTCCTATTGTCCTGTTGCTTGTTCTTTAGGAGAAGAGCCCGACCCCCACCTGGCTACACCCTCCTCTCAGGTCATTGTAGAGAGCAACAAGGTCCCCCCTAATTCTCCTTTACTCCAGGCCGAGCCCCCCAGGTCCCTCAGCTTCTCCTCATGAACTCCATTTACTTCTGTGGACTCACTCCAGCACCTTAATATCTTTCTTGTTGTGAGGGGCCCAAAATAGAACACTGGATTTGAAGTGCAGCTATTTTTGAAAATTTGAATAATTTTATATGCCTTCCATTTTCAGAGGGCCAGTTATGCATTGAAATAACTCCTGTCTTCTTAGATCTAGGTTCTAAAAAATGTCAGGAGAAAGAAAATCTTTCTTATTCTTGCATACTCTTGTCATATAATACATACTTTATATGATTAACTGCGGAGACATCCAGGATTCTAATCAGTATTGAAATTGCTATTTCAGTAATTGGTAACTTTTCTATCTGGCCTCAAAAAGAGGTATCTTTTAAAATGCGTATAAATGTTGGCAGTTTCCCTACTTACATGATTTAGGCTTCCAGTTAATGGGGAAAATTGCCATTGGTTTTAATATTAGAAGATCTGGACTTCAGAAAAATAAAGCTGTGACACTATTTTGTTGTAAAACCTCCAATCAGCTGCCTGCATTCCTATCTACTGTGGAGTTTTTGTGGAGTTCTTGATTAATTTAGAACTTCAGTCAGAAGGTAAGTCATTTTTGGAATGAAACAATTGCCTCAAGTGGGCAGTTTTCTAGGGGGAAAAATCTTAATTGGTTTGTCTGTTTGAAAATTGGTTTATCCATTGAGACTTGCTTATGTCCGGAGAAGTAATTTTGAGGGCACTATTTTTATTTTTATTTGACAGTGAGCTGATGGAAGAAGGCAGAAACCTTATGACAGCAGCTAATGCTTAGTATTAATTTATATAAATATTGCCAGAAAAACAAAAGGCAAAAAGTGTATGTGTTAATTAGAGGAGACCTGACAGTGGCTTCATTCAGTAACTGCAGTCATCTAAGGTATCTTTTAAAGACAATTTAGAAAAACAAACCCATAACAATAGATATCTGCAGTATTCTATTTGTACAAGTGAAAAGTTTTCTCGTATCTTTGATCTGGGAAGTCCATTTAATCCTGATGTGGTGTGAAATGGTAGTAATCACTCTGAATAAAACTCCTTTTGAGACTGAATATTTTCTCTGATTGGAAGACTAAATCTGTCTTTAATCACCTATATAAGATGATATCATCAGGATGCTATAAACTGGCTGAAGGGTTAAATGCCCACTATCAAAATGCAAACTTAATTCTAAAGCTGGAAAACTACAAGGCTGCCTTTTTTTAGTTCTTTGATCAGCATTAGTTAATATGAATCCTAACTACATGCTATAGCTGAATAAAAAGATCTGTATTAGAGTATGTGCTAAATATAGTCAGGTTTTTTTTTCAATTTAGCAGACAGCTGCTTTCTCAAAGAATTTGTCTTGGGCAATTCATGGGAAGATGTTTTTCTGCACTTTGTTCCAGATGACACTGAACACTTACCTCTGGATAAATTACTGGGATACCTCTGTAGTAACATTTACATTACAGTTAGATTTATAATTGTTATAGGAATGAGGAAGTCAGATAACTCAGAATTTATCCACAGATGTCCTACACATATTTTAAGTATGTAAAAATAAGACAGTCCAAAAAGCAAGAAACCTCCAAACAAAGCATTCCATTAAACCATGTCTGACTCATTAGAAGATTTTGGGTAGCTATCACAGGGGAAAGGCTGATGTTAAGAATTTAAAAGCCTGCTTAAATGCACAGGACAAGGCAGACAGTGTATGATGGACTGCTTAGTTGGAAACAGGACTATAAGATGGTTGGAAAATTCACTTTTCTAAGCAAACAAAAGATAGTAGTGAAAAGTTCTCTAAATGCATCAAAAGCAGGAAGTCATTTAGGGGACAGGTGAGGAGATGACAGGAGGAAAAAATATCAAAGAGGTGCTTGACTGATGAGACTGACAGACTTAGTGAATTCCTTGCTTCATTTTTTATTGCTGAAGGTGTTGGGGAAGGTCTCGTGCACACAATAAATTATTCATACCAGAAGGATCAGACAACAGGTTATCAAAACAATGAGGAATTATTTACTTATAGTTAATTGAAAGTAGAGGGTACTTAACAGGCTCTTTAATTTAAAAACGTGAGGGAAAAAAACTGCATGAAATCTCAGCCCAAGGATATTGGATTGATTTTTTCTTTTTTTTCCTTTAACATTGAATTAATCAATTGGTGTTAAAAATAGATTATTAAGGGAGTTGTCCCATTTTCAGACAGGGGCAAAGTCCCTTCTGAAAAAATGTGTTCCAACTATGCACTAGTTACTGTGCTTGGAGCAGGGATGCATCAGGCTGCCCATTAAAACTGAGGTGACACCAGGTTTGGTTGTCTTGCAGTGTCCCTTTGATCTCTTGGTTAGGAACATATTTAAGAAGTCTACAGATGGAGCAACAGCTGGTAAAGCACAACTGGACAGTGCAGAAATACTTGTCTGCAGCCAACACCCGTGTAGGATAAGTCTGTCCTATACTCCATATTCTGACTCGCTTGACTAAGTCATCTCCAGCATCCTCTTGCTAACAGAGAGAACAAGGGAGCAAGAGGATTTAAAGGAAGTAGCTTGATTTAAAGGGAGCACATACAAGTGTTGAACCCCATGGAAATGCAGAGCAAATGGGCTGCCTGGGCTGTGGCATCACCCAAGCGACCCAAACACACATGAGAAATGTGGCATGTTGAGACAGCATGGCTTGTCTCTGAAGGGAAATCCCAGCTGTCTAAACTTGGTATGTGTTCCCTGAGTGAGTCAGAAAGGGTACAGGTAAAGCTGTCTAGTGAGTGTTCAGAAAGCCTGATGAGGTTGATGAGGGTGTACCCCTGAGGTTATTAAAGCATGAAAGCTACCACAGGGTTGGAGGAGAGATGGCCAATGCACAGGAGGCAGAAGTGGACCTTGGAAAGTGAAGAACCTTTTGGAAGCTGGTTGGGTTTTGGTGGATACTCAAGACAAAATGCAAAACAGAAACCTTCTTACTTTGTGTAGTGGATTATGAAAGGAAGCCCCTTTTGTTCATAAGTGTTTCTTAAAACTAAAAATAAACTTGGTATAAGATACCTATAAGTAATCAGTAGCCTAGAGGAGCTATAGTTTGGCAGTTCTCACATACTGAGGGTTGTTACCCTCATGGATGTTTGGTTTTTAAATTTAAATTTTTTAAAACTTCATTTTTCTCATGAGTTGCTATCATATTATCAATGTCAGGTGTAATTTTCTTTGGAGATTATGATGGAACATGACAAATGAAACTATTTACACTGTATCTTTTGTCTCATATCAGACATAACAGCTCAAATTATTTCCAGCATCCTAAGGCTTTATTTGCAGTTATTGCCTTGAACTCTGGTAATGGATGAAGTTAGAGGAAATATTGAGAGAGCAGTTAATAATTACTATTACACATAGTGGATGAAACATCTTTATTCAAGCACCCCTGTTGAAAGTAGGTCCATAATTCATAATGGTTCTTGATTGCCTTTTAAGAGATGTCTGTGGGTTGAAATGTATTTCCTATTGGCCTGAACCTTGGATTGGTGAAACTCTTTTACTGGAGATGGAATTTCTATATACTTTTCCTTTCTTCTGTCCTTCCTTCCTTCCATCCTTCCCTGAAGCTGAAAGAATTAAGACTGGGAGAGGCTATTACAGTGTTCAGCCTGATCTTAGTATAACATCCAGTATATTCATGTGAGATCCATAATTTCTAGTTGGAACTGCATGTTCAACTGAACTGCACCTTTAGCCATTGTGCCCTTAAGCCTTTTTGTTTCTCTTCACTGCCACTAGGCATATTAAAACAGAGATTTTGAAATCATTGTAATTTCCAACTGGTTTTATTTAAAATATGAGTTTGCTTTTTATAATAAAAAAATCTAAAATTCACCATTGCCAGAGCTTCCCTAGACAGCAGTGCAGAGAGTTTAGACTTTCCTGAACAAAGCATTGGCCTACATTAAAAGCTTCCTCTTTTTCAAGTCCCAGACCGCAGTCACAGACTGAATAGGGCTGCGCATGGTCTGGTTTACTTAAAAAGTTTTCTTTGAGTTACTGTGCTTGTGTTTATGTAGAAAAGGAGAATGTAGCCAAGAGTTTGCTACACGGTAGTGCAGTCTGCAATACTAAAAGGGCAGAAACAGTCTTCTGGATCACCCATGTTCAAAAACTCCCTGTTCCTATTATGTGAAAACTACTGTCACAGCACAGTTAAAATTCTAGCTAATTCTCATGTAATAATTACTTCCAGGCTCACATTTCCCTATTGTTGAGAGGCAGCTATATTTTAATGAACATTTCTTTTGTGGAATAGTTTCCTAGGCTGTTCTGTGCCAATCTAAATTTGGACTGAATAACTATAGATGAAAGGCAGCTTCTGATACGTTGACTGTAATGATTCAAAAAGGTTGTTTTTTCTTAACATACATCTTCTTAAAAAAAAAAAAAGGTAGAACACAAAAATTGTGGTGTTCTATGCTACCAAAAATATCAAAATTGACAGTTTTTCTATTTATTTTGGCTTAGTCTGTCTTATGAATTAAGATTTTAATTCACTCCCCCTTCCATTATGTTCCCACTCCTCACTTTGTGTTAGCAGTGTACCACCATCACAGTGTACCACCATCTATGAGCTGCTTTATGTTGCTAGAATGATACAAAATAGATAAATTCTTCTGGAACAAGTGGCTCACTCATATACCTGTGCTCTGGAATAAGCCTGTGCATATTATCCACATAGTTTATTTTGAATTCTTGTTTTCCCCTTGCCCCAGTGGTCCCAATTAGTGCTATTTTTCTCTGCATCACAAAGCCAACTTCAACTCAAATTCAGTGTTAGAAAATTGTGCAGTTAACTCTCAAGCAGGGTTTCAGAACTAAGTGGTAAAATTAGAAAGTACATGAAGCATTACTCAGAAACATAATGCATTCCTTGCTTGGGTATTGACCCTCTGGAGTGTACGTGTATCTGTATTGTGTGAACATAAAATATTTCTCAAGACCAGAACCTAGTAATTTTCTGTAGTATGCTCTGGAGCCTGGGGCCAAAACTGAATCCCATGAGATGTGGCAGTTGCTAGGGTAACAAGCATTTTTTGTGACAGCTTATTATAAGAACTTCTCTTTGTGAAGGGGATTTTTCCTTCTTTCCTCCTTTTTTTATTCTCTTTTTCTTGCCTAAAAAAAGGGATGGGAAGTGGCATTCCATTTCCACACATTTTTTAGAGCAAAACATGATGGGAGTGGACCCCTACTTTAACAAATAGAAAGAGAGAGGCTTTCACAGATAGGGCCTCATTTATATGTGCAAGATACATTGAATTTTAGAAGAGCACATCTGACTATTCCAAGCTTTTCTGTTGCAGTAAATTTTGTTCCTGCTGACAGCACGAATGCTTTAAGCAGAATAAAATTAGTTGGGAAATACTGAGCATTGCTCATCTTGCTTCTTATTGTAGTTCAGTCTGAAGTCATAGGAATCCAAAGCAAAGACAGAACAGTATTTGCAAAAAGAGAATAAACACATAAACATTTCATGGATTTTTTTTTTTTTTTTACATTTGCAGTTATGGAAAGAATACAGTATTTTGCCTACTCACAGCAAAAAGGAAGAGAGGACTACAGGAAATGCAATGAGTTTGATTTTAAATTTTTTCTTCCATTTGACATCTTGTTATCATTAATTTTAAAACACATTTGCAAGTGTATTCTGCTTAAAAGTGGAACATCTATTTCCAATCTTTTTCATTAAAATTTTGCTCTCTACAGACTTCTTTTAAAAAAACCAACAACAATATATTTTTACTTTGAAACATAGAAGTGAGCACATTTGATATGATTTTATTGCCAAATTATCTTTTTTTCAGTGTTTTTTTAATGTAAATAAATTTGGAGGAAAATTGAAAAAGCCTACTATTTTCAGTGCAGCCTTAGCAACCAACCTACTTTGTTTCAGAAGATACTGCAATTTGTTCTACTTTTATGAAAATTAAATGTCACAGTGATTTCTTTAAATAATTTGAGAAATAATTGCTTTGCTTTCAGTCATTTTCCCCATATCCTAAGAAAAACCACAGCTGTTTGAAACTAAATACCAGCACTTAAAATGTGAGTGTGTGAATTTAGCCATTACTTCTGAATGTGAATGATCTTTTATTATAGCTACGAATATTTGCTGCTCTTACTGAAGCCAGCAAGTCCGAATACAAAGCACGGGTGCAAATTAGGGGATTTTAGGAATTCATGTCTGAAAACGGTAACTGACTTAAGCTGAAAAGATGATCCCAAACCCACACACTGGAGGTATTCTTTCCATTGCTTTTAGGCATGGTGGTTGATGCTTGTTAAAACACAAGAAAAAATTATTTTAGCAGTCTGAAAAAAAGCAGAAATTGCCTTTAGCCATTATCCAAACTATTTACAAGCTCATTCTGAATGTTCTAAAGAGTTTTTAATGAATCATAGAAGCTGAGTTGGAAGGGGCCCATCAGGATCATGGAGTCTAACTCCTGGCCCTGCACAAGACCCACCAAGAATCTTACCATGGTCCTGAGAGAATTGTTCAAATGCTTCTTGAGCTCTGTCAGGCTCGGTGCTGTGAGAACTTCTCTGCGGAGCCTGTTCCAGTGCCCAAACACCCTCTGGAGGAAGAACCTTTTCTAATATCCAACCTAAACCTCCCCCGATACAACTTCAGACCATCCCCTTGGGTCCTGTCTCTGGTCACCATGAGGACATTGCTGAAAGTGATACCTTACAAAAACGAAATTTTAAGTTCTCTGTTTTCACCCAGTAACAAGTTCCTGAAGAGTGGCACAATTTACTAGCACAGGTTATCTTACAAAATCAGAGCCTAAATTTCAAACTCTTCATGACTGAATGTGATTCTCAATGCTATATTTAAGTAGCCCTGGTAATCCTATAAAATAAATAAAAAACCTGGTGTCATACCACCAAACAGAATTGAAATGTGAAATAAAAAGCACCTTAGACTTTTTGTATGGTAGAGTTTATAAGAAGACATAGAGTTGTGATGACATTTCCTTTCCTAGTTTGTGAATTCACAAACTAGAAAATTCTACTCGCTTCAATAACTTTGTAAAGTAGTTTGATATTAAGAGCAAATAATGCCTGGAGATAACTACAAAAATGGTAAGCTGATGCAGGCATGATTTTTGCTAATTGCAATATTGTTGGATAATTTCCCTGTTTTAGTGGTAAGAAACTTTCCTCTCTTTTAGATACTATCATTGCTCCCTGTCATCTGCAATAATACAGGCTACAATACATCGTGTTGTGAAAGCTCCTTTTTCTGTGTCAAGATACTTAACAGCTTTTGTTAGGTTTATTAAATAAGGCAGACAAAAAGGTCTGTTACTATTAACTGATGTTTCCATATGTATCCTAAATCAGTGAGAAGTAGCTGAGCAATTTTTAAAATGGTTCTTAGAGAGATTCATTGTCAGCACAACAGAAGGGAAGCTCTCAATGAAGAAAGGAAATCATAAGTTTTCTTTGATAGTTCCCCAAAAATGTGATCTGAGCATGAATGGGACTGTTTGGATTTCTAGTGATAACTAGGAATTATTTTAGGAGGCATCCCGCAAAGCTACACTCTTTTTGTACCTATGACCCTGTCACCTGCATAGCCTTGCAGAAATCATAGAACTTTGCAGAAGAGTTGTGAAATAGAAGCATGGTGGAGAGATTACTACAATATCTACAGCAAGTGTGGGGACAACCTAATTGCACTCTTGAAATAACATGTCCTCCTAAGACAGCTGCTTAAACTTGATACAGCTAGACTATTGCTCTGGGTGTGAGTGAGATCACACATACTTAAGTATTTATTGTGAATCTAGTCCATGCAAAACTGGGCAGAGTCAATCACTTCTTTTGTCACCTGCCAGCATAATCCCTGTCTTTGTTGCTCCTTTACTTTTTGTTCTTTTTCATTTAAGTTATAACTTATGATTGGTTAAAGAGTTTATCTCTTTGGACATCTTTGTACAACATCTCTTTTGTTGCAGGCTTCTAAATATTGTGACCCTTAGAGATAATAATAATAGTATTTAGAATCATAGAAATATAGAACCGTGGAATGGTGTGTGTTGGTCGGGAGCTTAAAGATCATCTAGTTCCAACCCCCCTGCCATGGGCAGGAACACCTTTCACTATCCCAGGTTACTCAGAGCCCCATCCAGCCTGGCCTTGGACACTTCCAGGGATGGGACATCCACAGCTTCTCTGGGCAACCTGTGCCAGGGCCTCACCACCCTCACAGTAAAGAATTTTTCCTAATAAAACTTACACTCTTTTGGTTTGAAGCCATTCCCCTTCATTCTGTCACTACATGCTCCTATGAATAGTCCCTTTCCATGTCTCTTTTGGGCTCCCTTCAGATAATGGAAGGCCACAATTAGGTCATAGCTAATTCTCAGCTAATGCTAGTTCTAGGTTTTTCCAGGTGCATCTCATCTTCCAACTTGATGGCATTCTTTCTTTAAATTACTAGTACTAATATGAAAAGATTATTTTAAATTATTGAACTCTAAAATAGATCATTTACTGAAGATAAAATGCTGAATAACTACAGACAGGAGGTATGCAATAGTGAAATTAGCTTGAAATAAATTACATCACTTGAGGGAACTGGGGAAAAGGACTGTGAAATTTTATTGGTTTAATGCTAAGATTTAGAGAAGTTTTTAAGAAATGTCCTTTCCTGTAGAAAGTGAAATTTATTTTTTTAAGTAAACTCTTGCTGGTTTTTCAGTAGTAGGAATTTTAATTGTGGACTTTACAAAAGCAGTGAGGTGGCATTAAGTATGGTAAGGTATACCATTCCACATCTGTACTTGTATAAAAGGGGTTTTGGTGTCTAATTTGTGTTCTAAAAAATCACTGTCTAAATGGCAGAATAAAATGCAAGGCTGGGAATTTGCTAAAAGAAATCCCAAACCTTCAGTCAGAAATATCTCTTTTAGTAATATTTAGCTTTATTAACAGTCCATGTCAGCTCTTTTCATTGAATGACTCATAGAATCCATGCTTCAAGAGAAAAGGAGCTATATGTCCAAATCATATATTCAACTGTATGACTATTAACAGAAAAGTGTTGTTATTTCTCAATGGAATCAAGTTTGGCTAAAACAGTGTGGTATAATCCTGAAACTAAACCACTTTCTTACTTGGATGTAGCATGCATCCAAATACCATGTATAGGGGAATAAAGAATAACTAGAATTTGGCCTGGTTTTGGCAGGGACACAGCTAATTTTCTTCCAAGTAGCTGGTACAGTGCTGTGTTTGAATTTAATATGAAGGTAATGTTGATAACACAGGGATGTTTTTGTTACTGCTGAGCAGGACTTGAACAGCATCAAGGCCTTTTCTCCTTCTTGTGCTGCCCCACCAATGAGAAGCTTGGGGGTACAGGAAGGTAGGAGGGTACATCGCCTAGACAACTGATCCCAACCCACCCACGGGATATTCCACACTCTGTGGTGGCATCTCAGTAAACAAATTGGGAGAAAGTTGGTTGGTCAGGAACAGGCTGGGCATTGGCTATTGGTGGGCAGTGGGAAATTACATTTTATGTCTCTTTTTTGTATATTCTAATTCTGGTTTTGTTGTTATTATTTCCTGTACCATTTCTGTTCTATTAAACGGTCTTTAACTCAACCCAGGAATTTAACTTTTTTTTTTCCTAATTATCTCCCTCATCCCAGTGGAGGTTTGGGAATGAGTGAGCAGCTCTTTGTGTTTAGCTACCTGCTGGGTTAAATCACAACAAAATTCTAAAGGAAAATAAATGTTGAATTGTCGAACTATTATCTTGTGAAGAAAGATTATAGGGCCAAGGTATGTTTAGCTTAGTTTAAGAATGACTAAAATGAACAGCATATTCCTGATACATTTTTATGTCTTCCAGGTGCTATGGTAATAAAAGCCAGTACTGTATAATAAATACCTGGTACCAAGTTGTAGCAAATATTAAAGAACAGCATGTAGTGGAGTGGTACAAGAGTCTGTGATTTAGGAAAACAAGACATTATAAGGGCAGCTAAAACCAATATAGTAGCAATGAGTATAATGGTTTTCTTTCATCATTTAAATAGAATGAAATAAACTGATACAGGTTGTCATTTGCCTCATCAAAATAAACACCATGATTTTATAAGGATGCTAACTGGAAATGAGTCTGTAAGGTAGATGAATTATTTAATATGAGATGTGTGTTAGGATGAAACATATGCTAAGTATTGTGGATTGATTAGTAAGAGAAGAAAACTGAAATAACTAGGAAGAAAGGAAGTGATGCAGTGATATATATTAATGATATGTATTAATTTTTAATAAACAAATATGAGTGTTCTGTGGCTGGCCTGTGTTTTCACATGTACCGCTAATTAACATCAAGATTTCTAAGAAGCATTTTTTGAACTGATATAAACAAGGGCAGTAAAAAAATCAGCGTTTCTGTCATTGTTTGGAGGTTTTCTTGACTGCGTTTGAGACCAGAAGTTGAAATATATTTTTACGGAGTAGAAGTTTTCAAGCCCTCTCAGGAAATTAGTTCAAACATTCCAGTCTCATGCTTTCCATCTTCACTTTCAGAGTCTAATTTCAGATTTTGGAGGTGTTGGACAGTGTGAAACCATGCTGGTGTCGTTTTAGGTGCATGGTTTCTGTGTGTGTGTGCACAGCTGAACAGCTCCATGCCCCTAGCATTTGTAGCTGCTTTGAAATCCAGCCCAAGGCAGATTAAGCTGGTTATTTGTTATGGTAGAGATTTCTGCCTGTGCTACCCCAGCAGGAATCTCATGACAGAAAGCATTTATTCCTCTCTTTCCTTTAAGTGTTGCTTCAGTTAAGATGAGGCAGTTTAAAATCACATTTCTTTAGAATATCTAAAATACAGGGAAAATTCAGTCAGGACTTGGGATCAATGAAATGTGAAGGAATTGTTAGACATGAGCGGAATCTGGGATCTGAATACGGTGTAGTGAAGGCTTCCTGATACAAATGTTTTTCTTTTCTCAGAACAATGGAAGGATGGATGGGGAACCCAAATGCCATGGCCTGGCTGGGCAGTAGGAAGTCAACTATCATGACATCTCACTATTAGAGGTGAACACTCAACCTTCTCTTTCACCTATTCAACCTAGAAAGCAGGAGCATTCAAGAAACATACAAGTAAGACAAATTTTATTTTGATTGATAAGATGTGAAGAAAAGTTGTTTCTGTATGGTGCCTAAATTATTTTGGGCTGCATATCAGAAATGAGAATTTTTATTTTTTTTAACAATAATGACTTCTCATCTCAGTTGTAGCATTTCTCTTTTTATTTATTTTTTTAAAACAAGCAGAATTTATATGCGCAAACAGAATTAAAATCCTCATATGGTAAGAATTGATTTAAAATAAAAATTGCCAAAAGAAATTATGTTGTCCTATAATACATACCATTATCCAATATCACACTGAGTTTTTAGACTATTTCCCTGATCAATTATTATTTAAGACTGTTGTGTAATTATCTGCTCACAGTGTTAAAGTACCTTTATGGATACATTACATAAAATGGCATACTCAAACTTAATCCTTCTTTCACAACTAATCATCTGCAAGACCACTGCTAATTTGGCTGCTTCAATTTAGCCTTTATTCCAGCCAAAATATCACCATTATACTTAGGCCAATTATGTCTCCAAAGCTAGACTTCTCTGTATAATTATAACTTGCGTTTCCTGCTAAATAACTAATAATTTCATCTTTCCTGGATAACAAACACCTCAGGATTAAATCTGAAAGCTGGGGATTTTTTTGATCAGGATGTAGTTGTTCCTGATAACCAGGAAAAAGGTCACATTGAAAAATTGGTTTGCTGCGGGTCTCCTGTCATAAAAAGAAAGCACCTTATTATTATTCAATGATGATCTTTGAATTAGTCCCCCTACTATCTCCTAATGTATGAAATATCAGCTGCCACATTCTGGTTTGTGGTCAAAAGCTGAGGACCTATGGCACAGTCAGTCTAATGCCTTCTGACTGTTTGTGAGTGTGCCACATGGCAGAAGACTGGATGAGTCTGCAGATTTCGGCAGGAATCAGAAAACAGAACGGGTGTTGCACTGTGCTTGATCAGCCCACATGCTCCATTCCAGTTGTTCTCTGTGGTGCAGGGGAGTGTTGATAGTGTGCTGGAAAGCTGGCACCACCATGGGTTTTGGTTTCATCCAGGTAGGAAAATAAAGTGTAAAATAGGAAGTGGGAAATCTGCCAGAGGGAAGGAAGTGTGTTTTCCTGGGACCAGGGAATCCTCACTCATGCAGGAGCCAAAACAATGGCAACAGTGAGAGTGGAGGTGTGGGAGAAAATGGCACTTTTGGGATGGAATCAAGTATATAACACAAGCACATCTAGAACATACATGTGAACAACATAAGGGACTGTTAGCAAGCAGAGGTGGGCAGAAGTGAGTAATGCTTAACAGGAGGAAGCATACAGAGTTCATGCATGTGAATGAGTATCAAGTGGAGGACAGTAGTTTTCGAAAGTTGGACAACAGAGCAAGCTGAGTCCCAACTTTGAGCCCTGGCAGGGGCCTCACCATTTGGGAACTGCAGAGGATTTCTAAAAACAGAAGGAAGTGTTTTAAGAATTTATAGAAAATACGGCAGAGGAAAAAAAGGGAAAAACAAAGGCCTTCTGGAGATATTCAGTGAACCTGAGTTTGAGATGGGCACAGAGCACGTAGGTCCCTTGTTTGCATCACTGCTGGACAAGTGAGACATGGGTGTGGGCTGCAGACAGAACCACAGCAAGATAAATATTAATGAACAGTTAGGTTCAGACATGCAGTGGCTTTAGGCAGAAAGCCAGGAACTGCTTAAAATCGTATCTTCAGAAATTTGATGTGTTTTTATCCAAAAATGTTGGACATTTACGATGATTTGGGATAAGGCATTAAACCAACATAAAGCTTTTTAATAGGCACTCCTTAATGCCCGTAAATGTTTAGGTAGGGATTGTCTGCTTCCATTAGGATTCTAAGAACAGAGGTTTTCCTGTCTTATTTAAATCAAAGTCCAGTGGAGCAGCTAATGAGATGAAGAGTTGAAATATAATCTTAATGGCATATTCTCGGATTTTGAACAGCAAGCTGAGTGTGAGATTCTTAGAATACTGAGTACTCT
The DNA here is from genome assembly GCA_013399875.1 of Gymnorhina tibicen. NCBI lineage: Eukaryota > Metazoa > Chordata > Aves > Passeriformes > Artamidae > Gymnorhina > Gymnorhina tibicen. The sequence goes on along the minus strand of VXAZ01002947.1, from coordinate 64,752 downwards.
GGATATAAATCGCTTCCTGTAGCATCCAGTTAGAGGGCTGATCTTCATTTACCATTCACAGCCCAGACAAAAATAAAGTCTTGCTTGAATTAAATGTTAACCTTGGATAATTTTGCTTAAATGTTTTTAACAACATTGAAATATTTTATAAATTAAATACTGAACTTTCAAACTGAAACCTAAAAATCTAATGCCTTTTTTCAATTTCACTTTTGAATCAAAACAACTGAAATGCCAATAAATTTTTGCAGTTCTTTTAAAGTTAAACTCACAAACTTTGGAATTTAGAAGTTTGGTTGAAAAACCTTCCAGCAGGTCAACTGCAAAAAATCCTATACGCTAGGATTCTCTTCACTAATCTGTTAATAAACTGATCTGTGGTAATGCCATATACTTTTCTGTGTTCAGATTATTACTGTTTCCTGTGTTCTTTCTGTTATATACATTAAAATTAGATAAAAAATAATTAAAAGCAAAAATAGTCAAATAAATATGTTTGCTTTGGACTTACATAATTTTTCTTTTCCTATTGACACAGGTATATACTTAAACCCCTTCAAATACAGTTTAAATGACTGGGATAAATCTATATGAGACTTGAAGAGTGTGGAACCCACAGATATTTGCATCATCTTTTTATTGGTTCAAACTGACATCACTTGGATCTCAGAAGAAATAGCAGTGGAGAAGGATTTGGCAAAGTTCACTCTCTATCTGGGTGTAATACATGACGGTAGCCTTCCTGGGAAGGACCATTCCAACCTGTCCAGATTCCTAAGTGGAAAGTTTTCATGAAGTATTTGAGAGTTAAATGTGAATACATGGTGAAGGATCTATTTTAAATACATTCCCAAAATAATAGCCACAAACCCCAAGGATATATCCGTATGAAACATTGATTTCCTCAGAACATAATCCCTTCACCCCTGGATTTAATTCCTATTTACTCAGCTTGTGCTAATCAATTCTGCCTACAGCTATTCAAGCAATTAATAGGATAGATTTCATGCAAACATATGGTCTTGTAGGTCTCCTTCAGTCGTAATAATGAACAGAAAAAGAAGGATGAAATAAAATTTCTGCAGAGAGGAATGGAAGGCTTTATGAAACCTGCAGTACGTAACTCTGGTCTCATAGTACCTGAGTAGTAGGTAAATGTCAGGGCTACTAGGTGTGTAACTGCAGTCTTCATAACTGAAATCTTTTCTCTGTCAGTCCAAACCAGAAGAAATATTAAGCAATGGGTTTAACATCTTGTTCCTCTTTCAGAGGCTTGGCTTCAATGCTGCTCCTTATTGTCTGCACAAGTAGCCGATACCGATCCACTGCAATGAGAAACTCATATTGCATTTTAGTATCTCTGATCCCTCAGGCATGGATATATTTGTTCATGACATTTTTACTGCTATCTCTCCATACAGAGCAACATTTCACAATTGCGAGTGGTCTGTCAAACAGGCTATACTGACTAACAGTAGCATATCTCAAGTCACTGTTCAGAATTCATACCTACAGGGGCAAGCACTGTATTCTGAATACTGCTAGTTTAGCTTTGGTCAGGATCTATGTTTAATTTATTTCAGTTTCCTATATTTCCTGAGAATAAATAAAGCTTTGGGTATATGATTATTAAGCTTTTCATGAGGCATATTTATACTACAGCAGGGTTGCTAATGTTTATGATCCTCTTTCATTATTTTGTGTATATATTAAAAATATATATATACATACTCTATGCATTTATATTCTTTATATTAACTGCAGCAAATTCAGCTTCTTTGAAAACAAATATATCCTGCCAAGACAGAAAATAACACACAATAATATAAGGTCACTGACAATGTAGGTAGAAATTATGACCTATTTTAGCTTGTTATAGTAGTACTATGAGAAAATTACTGAAGTTTATAGATCTGCTTGTTAGAGAGGCCAAATGCCTGCAGGTCCTGTTGATTCCTGCTGGGGTGGATACTCAGCACTCCTGTAAACCTGACTCTAAGTGTTTGCCATAGATACCTTTAAAGTAGTCATTGCTTATTTGGCAAGAACATGAATATGAGAAAAGTACTGGTCATCAGCTCAGTATATTCCAGAAGAAAAACAATCTGTTATGTCTATGACTCTCAGGAGTCATAGACTCTTGAGAGTCATAGAGCTGTTAATAAACAAACACTAGTCCTTCCAAACCTCTGCTGTTATCACGGATGATGCTGTTGCACAAATATATTCTGGTGTGATAAGGGGATATGCAAACTGAAGATCTTTTTTGAAACAGGAGGTGTTTAGTGTTTCCCAGTCTCAATTTTGTTTTGGTTCGTGTTGCTTGCCTCGCACATTAAAAAAAAAATTAAGATAAACTTATTTAAATTATGTGTGCATTGCAAGTAAAGCAAAGTTGTAAAGGAAATAGTGTCTGAAACTTTTAATCAGAATGTATTAAAAGTATGTCAATAAAGTATGTATTGTGTCTGATTTGAAGACCAAAAAACCTGTTATATATTTCTGGGCCATGTATACAAGATATACTGCCTTGAACTAGGTTATGTTACCCCTTGCTTCAGTGGAAAGGAAATTTTAGATTTGCTATCACAATACTGACAGGGGAAAATCTCTAGAGTCTCATATCTATACAACTAGCTACAAATCCAAATCTAAGGTGAGACACCAGCTAAGCTAGGCAGAACTCACTACATTTGCAGGTAAGTAGGGTGACATTTGAAAAGGACATGTAGCAGAGGCCTGTTCAATAAACTGTGGAAGAGGCTCATTACCTTGCATGTTTGGATTGTGACTACAGAAATTTTTTTTCCATGTTTCCTATAATTACTTATGTGGCTGCCAGAAGGGTAAGTGAAGTCTGCACTCAAGCTTTCCTTTTGAAAGTGTACAGGCACATCGTAGCCCTGCAGTATGAGGTCAGATGCATGGATCACGAATCTCAAGAAACATTCAGTAGCTAGTAAATGTTGTGTGCTTTTTGAACTGCACACACAGGATAGGTGTTTTTGGCCTAGTTTCACTTTCACCTGCTCCTGACTCTGACATTTCTCCTGAAGGCACCAACAAAGTGTCTATGCTTTGACATCTGGGATTTTAGAGATGATTTATTTTGCAGAAGGCTGACTAAGGAGTGTTCCCTGATTGCAGTCTAGTTTTTCTGGTTGCAAGGTGGAACGTAACACATTGCCTATCACCAGAGTGCATAGCATGGCTTTCTTGAATTTCACTAACTTGGTTTTGTCTTTAAGGTGAAGTTCAGATCTACTGTTTTCTGCCACTTTTAAGGAAAGGTATCTACGTACACAAATACCTATAAGGGTATATAAATAGCTGAAGAGGTACAGCAACTGCATTGGCTCTTTGGTGAAATGCATTTGGTAGAAAATTTTCAAGAGGGTAAGAAAAGTTTTCTGGTCACATGACAGATGTAGAAACCCTTTTCACTCTTTCTTTTTTACGTCTTTAAAGGGGGTTAATCTTTTGTTTAACTCTCAAAGAGAGAGACAGGCGCCACAAAACACGCAATACAAACTCTTTGTTGTGAGAGTGTTGGGGTTTGGGAGTTCCTTTCTTTATTCTTTCCCTCTTGAGGAATATTTTCCCATACTAAGGGATAATTGCTGGGTGCTTAAGAGAGACAAAAGGTCTGGCCACAGTGGGGAGGGGACTAACTGCCCTCTTTTACCTGGGTACAGACTAGTTTTTTTTTTGGGCTCTTGGCATTCAAAGGGGACAGAAGCTGCAGTCGGTGTGGGGAGGAGGTTGCCAGCACTGTAGGATTCTGCCTTCTGCTACCTTCTTTTT
>VXAZ01002947.1:15833-60766 GCA_013399875.1 Gymnorhina tibicen | reverse complement strand
CTGCTGGGGCACCAGGATCGGCCGCCCAGGAGTTTTGTGAGCTTTCTCCCATCCCGGCTCGCCTCCGCCATTGCCGCGTGCTCCCCGAGCTCGCTCCGGAGCGCCCCCTGCAGCCGCGGGGGAACCATCGCACCCGCCCTGCCCAGCGGGAGCCGCCAGCGCCCCTGCCGGCCGTGAGCGTCACTGCACCCAAGGGGAAAGTGCCTGACAGCCGGGAAGGCGTCACTGGGTTCTGGTCCTGTTTGGTGTTACTGACATAGTTATTGTTTTGTTTGCCTTGCTCTATATATATATTTACACATATTAGTAAAGAACTGTTATTCCTATTCCTCATATCTTGGCCTGAAAGCCCCTTGATTTCAAAATTATAATAATTCGGAGGGGAGGGAGTTATATTTTCAGTCCAAAGGGGGCTTCTGCCTTCCTCAACAGACACCTGTCTTTCAAAACCAAGACAGAGAGAGACCTCAGGGCATTGAGGTAGCACCACAGATAATCTGTAGATCTGAGGTATCACAGTTAAGTGTTTGTTGCTGATTGCTGTGGGAAACACAAACATGATTTAACAGATGATTGCTGTGAGTGTACACAGACATGATTTAAAGACATGAATGACTGGGAATTATGCTGCTCTGCAGAGCAGGTCAGATGCTTTTTCCCAGCTTATTGACAACAGCTTTCTGCAACAAATGGTTTGTTCTGTAGCATGTAACCTGCTGACATCTTTATGTATTCACACTGACACGCCAAGGTCATATAGAAGATGAAAGAAAGAATTCAAATATTTGTTGTCTGAGGCACTATTTAAGTAAGCTAACCTATTTAGGTTAAATAGATTACAGTTTTAATGGCTATTTTTCCAGACTTGCTGTACAGAGGAGGGTTCGAAGTGACTTCCTAGGTTACCAGTTTTTCAGGTTTTAGTGGTACCCACTATTACACAAACATGACAGTTTGCCTCAAGCAAGGAGAATCTGTCAAAACACAATGTTCCTCTCCCCCTTTGCTGTCGAAACATTTAAAGATGTCTGTGGTGTGCATACAGTTATAATGAGTTATAATGTTATTTGTTTACTTTGCATTTCTGCCAGCCTCACTCCCTCAGTCCACATGAAGTTGCAGCTTTGCTGAAGGACTTAGACACTGTAGTTTACAGACCACCACCTTCTTGTATATCTTCACTGGCATCATACTTCACTAGTACTATGTTTTGCTGTACTCCCCATTTACAAAAATGCCCCATTTACTACTGTTTTTCTTCTCTTCCCTGTTCTGTTTCTGCTCCTGATGCTCCTTCTTTTTATCTCCTCTCTTTGTCTCCCTACAGTCTCTGGCTACTGCTTTTTCTTTTGCAGTCCTTTTGGCCTGGATAGCTGCCTGTAGCTGTCAAATCCTAATCATAACTGAAACCCTTAAAATTCAAGGAGCTGTTCTGGTTTATTTGCTTTGCCTGTAGTCTCTGTTCCTCAGTTTGTCTGGGTATCCTTCGTCTCCCTTTTCTGTTGGATCTTATGTGTTGGGGCAACAGGAGGCACAGAAAAGACATTAATCTGGGTTTGTGAACCTGTTGTGCATTACTGAAGGCCGTAGCAGTGTCAGTGCCATTTTTACCCTTGGTACCAAGGATACAAAGCTGTAAAAACTCCAGTTCTTATTTCATGCTTTCAGTTCTGACAGTTCCATCAGCCGGACAACACAGCAGCTGTGAAACACATATTTGCAGCACTCCTTTCAATGTCACCAGTGGCTGTTTGATTAAAAAGAGATCAGGGAGGAATGTACTGGTCTAAACCTGGCTCTAATGAAGTTGATACACGAAGTCCATGAATGGTTGCTTCCTCCTCACACTTTCTTGCTTGCTCTTACTGCTCACAGGGCCAGAGCTGTTTGTTGTTCCCTTAGTGAGACACTGAGATGGTGGAGATGCTGCTGGGGTCAGAAGACTGAAAACTTGAAGGTGACTTGCTGAAAGACATCTTACTGTGTCTTAAGGATACCTTTGCTTCTTTGCATAACCCCTAGCAAATCCTTTATGCTCTTTGAAGCTGATACAGTGTTGTTTGCTTTAATGGTTATAAAACCTGTGTTGCAGTTTAACTCTCAAACCTGAGTGTGAGGTTCTATGTATGTGTTCAAACAGTGTATAATCCCTTTGAGACTGGTTCTCTGGAACTGTTCACTGTGTATCAGGAATTTTAGTATTACTGTGTAGCTGAGTTTAGCTGCTTTTGCTGTATGAGGTCATTTGTTTCTGTCTTACAGTCTCAATGCATTTACATTAGTAACACATAAGCATTTTCTTGAACTGCTTGCTCTCTGGCACATATTGTAGAGGCAGTGTATTTGACATGAAGGCTTTTTCACCTCTGAGGTGAATCCTTTTCCTGAATGCTTAAAAGAAGAATGTTAGAAGCTGCTGCTTAGAACTTCGGCAAAAAAAGTCCCACAGAGGTGCTTTATTGTTTAGGAATAAATAATTTTACAGTGTGATTTAGTGCTTAATGCTTTCTAGGTTTCCCTTGCAGGAGAAGAAGTTATAGGAAGAAAGGTTACGTGGAGGGGAAAGAATCAGCAAAAGTACTGTGTCTCTTTGCACAGTTAAAACAACAACAACAAAACCTATCCCAGGGGGTAGTGCAGAAAAAAAAATGTGGTTTTGGTGAATATCATGGGATCGGAAACTGTACGACCATATTGTAAATAGTGAGTCTGAGAAAAAAGCCCTGGAAGCATAAGATTGTTTCACAGCTAGTAAGTAAAATCACATTGTGTTCTCCCACTCTACACTTCCTTAGCATGAAAGACTTTTGCTAGCATGAAAATCTTAAATAAACGATTACCAAAATTTTGTTGGTTATGAATAGCATCAGTAAATCAGTTTGGGAAAGAAACTGCTCCTCCTGTTAGCCTTTAATGTAGTTAGAGAGCCCCTTTAATGTTTTAGGACACCTTTTATACTTTGTTGAGGTAAGCAGAGGCATATATGAAAATGCTGCAACACGTCCAACAGATCATTCCTTATGTGAAATGCTTTAGAACTTCTCTTTGTGTGATCTTGATTAATATCAGTGCATCACTTGTCACCACTGAATACTCCTTCAGTGACCAACCCCAGTGCCCCCCGTATTTTACCTCCTACTATGCAAGAACTTTCTTTTTCATCACAGTGCTACTTGCAGATTTTAAGGTCAAGCAGCTGCATACTGTGAATATGTATAGATATTTCTGCTGAGTTTTTGTTCTTCCACTGATACAGCAACTAGACTGCAGCTGCAAATGGACAAGAAAAGAAAAACTTCCCTTAAGCACTTCTGTCTACCCAGCTGCCCTCCTCTGAACCAAAATTTCTAGGGTTCAATGTTTTTGTAAGAATGCCAGTTTGGCACCCTAAGCAAATAAATGAGGGGAAAAAACCCTGAAACTAAAAAAAAATTCAAGCTTTTAATTAGGAGAGGTCTGTTTTTGTATTCTAAATTTTTATCCTCAGCAGTATGGAGATCTTTAAACTGTTCCCTTAAAGGTTTCTTCGTAGAGAGTTTCCATTCTGTCAAAAGGCTCTTTCTAGGCAGTTATCTCCAGAGAAAATAGTGTCTCAGCTTCTAGACAGCAAACAACAGTGGTCTAGGGTGACCTGGATAAGGTTAAAAGTGAAGGCAGTGACAGCAATACAATCCTTCCAGAGTGTCTGTGTACATGTGCATGTATGATGTTGACTATGAATATTTATTTAACCTTAGTGCAACGTCAGTAACTTTAGTTCTGGTTATAGGTGTCACGTTTGCCCTTGGATAAGTGGAAGGGTCTTTTTTGCTATTGAACAGCTGCAATTTCTCCGTCAAATCACCTCACCCAATCCTTAGCCTTTCCTTGCCTAAGAGATCCAGGAGATTTTTTTACTTTCTTCAACTTACCCATAACTTCTTAATCATCTCACTTTGCACTTGGAGCATGGTAATAACATATCCTCTGGTATGAAATGTGTTTGGATTAAATGTTCAGGCTAGTGAAGGGTAAAGTGAGCAGTCTGGGTACTCTTTTGCTACTCTCTTTCCTACCTTAAAGAGACATTCTTAGGAAGGGCCATTAACTAGCAACAAGAGATGCATGCATTAGTGTTTCATTATAATAAATACCATCTGGTTGTGTTATGGAAAAGATGTAGATCTAACCTCCCACTTCCGTTTTTGTTTAAAAGGCATGGCTGACTTGATGACTATGACTAACATTTGTCCTGTAGTCATATGTAAGCCAACCTAAATGAGCTATAATTCATGCTAGAAATATTGTCCAAAAAGTGGTGTGAATACCTGGTGAAAATCACAGTAAAATCAGCTATGGTAACTCGGCTTGAAAATTTGCAAATTTCCCTGGTGACAATTTTAATGTTATTAATACATGTTGAGAAAAATCTCAGTATATTTTTCAGAATGCTTTTTGTTCTTCTACCAAAAAAAGGAGACGAAGTGGTACAAGGAGGACTGGATGGCAGGCCACCTCCTTGGAGTCTGTAGCTACTTCCCAGGAGAATAGCAACAGCTATAGGCTACTGTAATCTCTTGTCAGGAGGACAGAAACGAGCAAGCCTTGACTCAGAGAAATGTAGCAAGCTTGCCTTGGGCTCCTCCTCAAATTCCCTGAGTTAAAGACTAGATCATTCCAAAGCTCGATAGTTTTGTTTTTCTTTAAAGAATTTACATTTTTCATAATTTTTCAAAGTTTATAGTCATTTGAGAAATCCTAAGTTTACTACACCTTAGAATTTTTGAATCATAGAATCATTAAGGCCCCTCTGATCCTCCTTTTCTTCAGGCTAAACACCCCCATCTCCTTCAGCTGCTCCTTATAGGATGTGTACTCCAGATCCTTTTACAGTTACACTGCCCTTCACAGGACTCACTACTCTTTCCAATGGAAAACACATTTGTTGTGTTTAAATTTGTTTGCATTTATTTTATATATTGTTGTTTGTTTGTTTGCTTTTCTGCTTCCTAGCTCTGAACTGTCACTCTGAATTGGATAACTGTTCCTCAGGAAAAGTTATTAGTCTCATGTAAACAGAATTTGTGCTTGACCTATAAGTGTTATTTTCTTCATTGTGAAAAAGAGTAAGAAAAGGAAGTAATTCATAGCTACTTCATTATTTATTTTTGGAGTTGTAGCAGAAATGAAGATTTCATTTCTGAACACAAAAATTTTAAAATACTGTAGAATGTGGAATATGGCTGTGATGACTGCTTTTTTCCACATACAGTTGTGCATTTTACCTCAGTGCACAGATTTATGCAAAGCAAACATAGTAATGTTTGGTTAGGCTGGGTGCCTGTTTTCAAAAAATTGCTTACATGTTTAACTAACCATTCTTATTTTTGGAATAAATCACTCAAGTCACTGTAGCAAATAATTTGAACAGTTTAGCAGCATTCTTTGAAGTACTATTGCTTGAAGCATGTAAAGCTAATGAATCTTGTCTCCTAAAAAATACATTTGTGGTGGTTGGAGGAGCACCACTTGCTTTTTAGCTTTTTTCTGCATTGCAACTGATATTTTCCAGGCTAATGGTAACAGCAAGTGAGTTTCTGGTGTGTTCAAACAATCTTAAGGTCTAAAGATCATAAGAAAAGCAAGTAGCACAGGCCTTGTAATTAAAATCTCACAGACTGGCAATTTTTTTTGTTTGTATTGGGTGCATCTTTGAACTAAACTTTGTCATTTTACTTGAAATAGTGTTTTGAGAAGCTTGGAAACTGAATATCCAGATTTATTCATAGGAGGAGTTATTTAAGTGCTAGACAATTTTGTGAAATACTGTGTATATGACCAGCTGTAATAACCACAGATGTCTAATCCTAATATCCCTGATGAAGTTTTATGCTGCTGTCTCTTACTGCTAACTTTGGAGGAAACAGCATCCTTTGATTCTTGAATTGATTTCTCTTCACAAATGTGCTGTGATGTGATGGCAGATGACCAAATCAAAATCAGCATAAAATTAAAACTTAAGATAGAATGTACAATAGCACATCCAAAAGATACAGATTTATTCCATGCATGTAGCTGCTAACCCTTCAGTAAACCCAGCTTGTCCTAACCTTAGGCACCACAACAACTAGACATTTACAGGCAAACCCACATATGAACCACTTGGATAAAAAAGCAAAACACTGTGCAAAGAGTGCATTTGCACAAAATCCCCCAAAACACCAAAAAAACCAACAAACCCACTAAAAAATGCCAGCAGGGAGTACAAAATGTATGTGGAATATATATCAGGTCACAGCTGTAAAGTAGACTCTATGTGTGGTCTGAGTTGAAGCAGAAATACAAAATACAATGACAAAGAAGGCAACATTGCTTTGCATTTATTTACTAATGCTCACAAAAGTTGTGAATGTATAGCAATGCTAAAGATTAGCTGCTGCTAGAGCATCTCTTGAGATGACTCACAAGATATAGCATGGAATTTTTAATGCAAAACAGAAATGGGAAAAACTGAGCTTTCTTCTCACATCCTTGTCTCCTCCAGTGGTCTGTTCATGAAATCTTGGATTGCCTGATGTAGGGGTAACCATTTATTAATTGAAGCTTTCAAAGCTGTAATCCACCTAGAAGAAATGAAAGACCAACAATTGTCCCTGATCAAGTGTTATGTATACACTTCTCTGTCCTTTGAAACACAACTTTAGTAAGTGGGGTTTGTTCAACTCTGTTACCACGTGTGCTGATAATCAGTGGATTGGAGAGATGCAAAAGGTGGAGGAGTTGGCTACAAAACCAATATGGCTTAACACAAATTTTCCAACATACTGAAAAGCTTTGTACTTTGTTCATTAAAGTAATACCCAGGTAGTGTAATCAGTATGCTTTAGATAAAAACTCACACTGACAGATGTGGAATTTGATTGGATTATGGTGAGGGAATTTACCTTCAGAACGTGTTTTCATTGGCCAGTTTGCTTAAATTAATTAAATTCTAATGGTCACTGATAGAAGTAAATAATTCTTGGGAATGAAGAGGATATATACTCCATTCTCACTAATGAGAGGTGCCATAGCTTTTGTGTTCTGTATAAACACCCACACATAATTGTGAAAGGCACCTTATCCAGGTTTATTTCCAAACCTCTGCAAGCCAGCCTTGCAGTTGTTCTGGCATTGACAAGAACAGAACTGATGACTCACAGGTTCCAGTATACATTTTACTGCAGTTTGACTAAGGCTACTGCTAAAGGGAAATCTAGGGGAAAAAGTGAAAACACACTCCAAAGCTGTCACTAGATCTTCCCAAGCTACAGATTTCCTCTCTCCTAAAGTCTGGTAAATAAACTGGAAAAAAGAAGACAAACAAAAAAATGTTTGGTTTACCTTTTGTTTTCATTTACATTCTCTGCACATAAGTAAAAAGTTTTAAATTCTTCAGATGGAGGCTTGAGTTCAATTACAGATCTCTTGGAGCCCAGGGACTGTTCACTCACAATATAGCCTTGCAGGTAAAGGCCACCTGGACAGAATAAAATAGCATGCATCATGTACATTAGCAGATACCATTTATAGAATTATTACCAATTACAAGCATATCAACAAATCTGGCAAATTGGATTTTCAGACTGATGTACTCACAGAATTTTACAGAATTTATATTTAAAAATGTGAAAGTTTAATTTCTTTTTCTTTTATGAAAATTGATTTCAAAACAGTGTAAAACAGGCTTCCTGTCTATCAAATGATGAGCAACATAGATTTATCTAGCTTTTCATTAAATAAGACAGGGTAAAATATTTTTCCTAGCTTTTGACTGCCTTTAATGAGGCTGCCTTGAGCCACTGTAAAGTTCTTTGGAAGGGGGGCTCATGTTGCTGATATTTTCTTTTTCTTTCCATTAAAAACTAAAGGGATATGAATTTCAACATGAAAAAGAATTCCTAAAACCAGGTTTGGTTACTCCTGCTACCATTAGTAACTGAAATGTCACCACAGGCCACACTAGCCAGCTGTGAAGGAGAGGCATTAGACAGAATTTGATCTTCTGGACATTTTCATTTTAGCTGTTTTTTGGTTTGTTCTTTTTATTTATTTTTTACCTCCAGACTTTACTTCAGTGCAACTTAAAGTGTAAGTTCAGTTTATACATACATGATGAATAGTCAGAAAGAGCTGCAGAACAGGGTTTGTATTTTTGGGGGGGTCTCACACTTAGGCACAACAGCACCAAATTAATGTTCTAGCATTGAGAATGATATGAGAGAATGAGGATAAGTGGTAAAAATGAAAAAAAAATGCAATAACAAGAAAAAACCACTACCATATAGAAGAATTTTTATGTAGTAGGATATTTAAACACCAAAAGAAAATATTTTGGAGTAGGAACATAGGCTTCAGGGTCATAAATGCATAAAACTTAATTTCTGCCTTTCTGTTAATTCATTGCTTTTCTCTGGGCAAGCCTTAGCTTTGGTTTCATGTAGAGAGGAAATCCCTGGTCATTTTGTAAGTATGGCCTTTGGAAATGAAGAGTATTATGCAAATGATATAAAGTGGAGCAACTTTTGCCTGATCATAATAGCATAAGCCCTAAGGAAAGTTTTTCCCTTTTGAGCCGAAGACTGGCTAGCAAGCAAAAAGAAAAGTATTTTCTTTCTGTTTCTTCTGACTGCCAGCTTCCTTAGCACATGGAGAATGGCCTAGATGGCAGCTTTAGCTGAAAATGACTGTGGTCACATCCTGGACCACCAGGCTCTCCTGCAGTAGGAAAGTTCTGCATATTGAGGGTGGAATAGCTTTAACAAGGCCATGTGAAAACCTGGTAGTTTCAGGAAAACCAATCTGAGTTCATGGTATCTGAGGATGCTTCCTAACATGCAGGATTTGACAGCTTTCAGAAGACTGCCATCAGTGGAACTGCCTCAAGCCACCATAAAGTGCTTTAGAAGGGTGGATCTTTTTTCTGATACCTGCTCCTGGTGCACAGAATAACTCAGTTTCAGGAAAAAAATCAGACTGTGGGAGGAAAAGGAAAAAAGACTAGGGTCAGGAATGAAGTGGCTAGTGAATAAATAGAGACTGAGTCTGGTCAACCTTCATTCACCTTCATGGAACAGCACGAATTTCCTGATAAGAAACTCTCATTAATGGTAAAAGTTCTACTTGGAAACTGCAGTGAAACATTTCTAATTTAATAATCAATTAAAATCTAGCAGCCATCCCTACCTTGGGCAGGTGTAGAACGGAGGGTGGCATAAAAGTACAAACAGCCATCCTTCAGAATGCAGTAGTGCTGAATCCAGACATCTTTGCTCCTGTCCAGCTGGTGGAGAAGCCCCAGGCACTCAGGGTTCTTGATAGCCAATGGTGGGAGTGTAGTGTTATGCAGTGTGACATCCACCCACACATGGTTCTGTAAAGTAAGAATGTAATGAAATGTTCTCGTAAAAAACTAAGATGCTGGTATGAAAAGACACAAGCTCTAGTATTCTGCCAAGAAATTAGCTTTTGTTGGGAAAATCTTTTGAAAAGTTGTGCTGGCTTTCACTGGAGTAGGGTTAATTTTCTTCACAGTAGCTAGTATGGGGCTGTGTTTGGGTTTTGTGCTGAAAACAGTGTTGAGAACACAGGGATGTTTTAGTTATTGCTGAGCCAAGGCCTTTCTGCCCTTCACCCCATCAGTGAGGAGGCTGGCGATGCACATGGAGCTGGGAGGGAACTCAGCCAGGACGGGTGACCCTACCTGACCACAAGGATATCTCAGACCATAAAACTCAGCACATGAAGTTTGGGGAAGAAGAAGGAAATGGGGGAAAGTTTGGAGTGATGGTGCTTCTCTTCCCAAGCACCCATTACATGTGATGGGGCCTTGCTCTCCTGGGGATGGCTGAACACCTGCCAGCCATGGGAAGGGGTGAATGATCCCTTGTTTCGCTCTTCCTCTGTGTGTGGGTTTTCCTTGCCTATTAAAATGTCTTTATCTTAACCCATTAGTTTTCTCAGTTTTAGTCTTCTGATTCTCTCCTCCCTCACACTGGAAGCTAGTGAATGGGTAGCTGTGTGGGGCTGAACTGTTACTGGGGTTAGGTCACAACAAAATTTAATGCTGAAAATGAAACTACAAAAATGTATATGTGATGGCAAATATCCAAATGTCTACTCTATTCTTAAAATACTGATTTGTCTTTTCTGCATCTATTTCATTTTTCATTACATGTTTTGCAGGTACAAACAGGATTACTTCACAGCTGTGTGAAGTTTTTTAAAAATTGCCTTGTTGATTGCTGGACTTCAGTAGTCTTTACTGGATATAATCTGGCAAGACAAAATTCACCATCTGCTCTCTGGGTTTCAGAGAAAATGTCGTGGTGTCTGTCAGCAGAATACTGCATTCAGACTTGGATGGAAGCACTGCCACACACAAAATGTTTGCAGATGCCTTCCCTTTAGAATCTCTTCCATTAACAAAATTACCTTATCGTCATTGACATGTGAAGAAAAAGCTCAACCCATGAAACACTGCCATCATATGGGCTGTTTCTATTATAAAACAATCCAAAAAGAAAATTAGGAAGAAATAATCAGTTGTTTTATAAAACCAAGTTATAGAATGTGAGTTTAAAGCATTTCTTCTTTAAATCTGAGAGGTGTTAGAATCTCAGCCTCTTCTAGTGTGTTTTGCCATCTGCAATACACATTTAGAATTCCCCATCTACCAGTGTCATTGTCATTTGAAATCCATGGGGGCAGTATGTGCCATAGCAACATCTTCTTGTTTGTTTCCATAGGGGCCTTCTTTTGCATTTATTTATGATATTTCTTTAGTATCCTTGGCAAGGCAATGACAGAAGAAAGACCTGGCACAATATAGCTATTGCAGCAAAGAGCAGAAGAGGACTCCAGTAACACTAGATGTATTCTTAAAGCAGTTATCCTTGTAGATTCATTAAGAGGGCACTGGTGTCAGATAATGCTCTACTAAATCACTGTGTTGTGAGCTCTCCTGTAACACACGAGCTATTACAAAATGTCAGTCACAAGAAGTATAGCAAACAAAAAAGAAGGAAAATACAAGCTTTTTCTACTCAACTGAATGGAAGGTCTGGTTAGAAGGAAGGTTAGGAAATGAAAGTGACTTACTAAATCAAACTTTTATTTCAAAAGAGGGTACTGGTTGCTTAAAGACAAAATTTTAAAAAAGATAAAGCAGTCAAAAATAAGATGCAGTAGCACAGAAAGGAGCCAATTTACTGTGTTGTTAATGGATGAATGCATGAATGATCCTTCTATGTATGTCTAATCCTGGAAATTTTATACAACAGGTTATTTATGCATGCGACACTAAAGAAAGACTCTTTTGATGTGTTTTGTCTATGTAAGCCTTTATTATCCTTTTTGGCTTAGGCTGTTTTAATGGTTCTTTAGGTTAGGATACACACTTTCAATTGTTTGATTTATTTTTACTGTTTTTCAAGTGTGTGGATTCCTTCATATTCTTTTGAGAAATGCTCAGGAAGAATATACTTGGAAACAAGTTTGTCTTTGCAATTATAACCTCATCTGAAAGCTAAAGCCAAAAGAAATACATGTTTGATCAATTTTACTTCAGTGCAAAAGGCATTAAAAGCAGCAAGAAACACCTTTCACTGTTTTGAAACCCATCACTAAACACTGCTAAAGGAATCACTCATGCCACTTTTTTTTCACTCATTAATGCAGGTTTTAATTTGTACCTTGAAATTTTCATAGTTTTTAATTGATGATTTTGTTTCATTTGCAAAAAACCAGGTAGACCATGATACTTATTCTTCATTTCAGCCTCCCATTAAAAACAAGCTGGCTCAGCAGCCAAACCTCTTTAAAAATTTTTACAGATCAACAGCCTATTTTTATAAAGGTGGTCTGTCTATAGCAGGAAAGAGTAGGACTCATGGGGCCAGGAAAGGGCAGACTAAAATGTCTTTGACCTCTATGGTTCCAACTCTGGAA
The DNA here is from genome assembly GCA_013399875.1 of Gymnorhina tibicen. NCBI lineage: Eukaryota > Metazoa > Chordata > Aves > Passeriformes > Artamidae > Gymnorhina > Gymnorhina tibicen. The sequence continues at coordinate 48,799 of VXAZ01002947.1, read as the reverse complement.
ATACTAAAATTATTTTTCTATTCCCAGTTCAGGGGTCAGCCAGAGACTACTGAATTATGCTGGGCTGAATTATGCTGGGCTAAGTAAGGTCTCCCAGTACCAGCTCAAGATCAGTTATGGCTGTATTTTTCCCAGCCAGAGGGGCCAACAGAGAGCAGAGCAGTGTAAAGAGATGGCTAAGTCAATTTTTATCAGTGTACTTATCTTTCTTTATCTCTGAAAACACCAAAAATAAGAACTCAGCAATCATGCCCCATCCCCACCCAATATTCCGCTGGGAAAAGTGGGTTGCCTGCAGTCAAGGCACAATTGTGGGGAATACTTAGGAAGATACAGCCCTTCTCTCCTTTTACCCCAAACAGTATTACATGTTCTTGTGAGAGTCATCTCTACCCTTGCTTTCTGCCTGCTACACTGATTTCATGTTATGTTTCCAAACCAGCTTAAAGCTGCTGGTATCTGGAGAGGGAGCATTTTGATTAATTCCACCATACGGCAGCAAAGCATATAAGCTGTGTCAGAATTCTGTATATGGCTCTTAGATTGGGGGTGATTCACAGCCCAAATAGAATGAAAGTGTGCAGCTTCCATGTTGCTGTCTGTGCCTGACCATGTACAAATACAGCTACTCTCTCTCAGTCTTCTGCACAATCTGCTGTACACACGCTTCTCACCTAAATATAGCATTACCTGATGGATGGGATGCACTGCTTTATCCATAGCCTCCAACCACCTATAATATGATAAAGAGTAAGAATAGCTTAGTTTGGTAGAGCAGAACAAATATGCTTCACTGCCTCTTCTAATTCTTGCTGACATATGCAGCATCTAAAGGAATGCACAATTTTCAGGACATATTCAAGGCTTTAAGTCAGAAAAGTAGTGGATTAAATCTAAATAAACAATGCTGACTCTCAAAAATATGTCTCAAAGCTTTCTGTATAACACACTGCAATAAATAAAGGCAATATTACAGACAAGCGAATCTATATATCAAAATATATTTCAAAATATAGTTCAACAGGTCAGGTTAATGATCACTCTTATTGTCTTTATCACAACGCAGAAAATGAATTTGTGGGAAACGTAAAAACCCCTGAAACTGGAAACTTCAGTAAAGAAAGCTATTTATTGGCAAAGTTATATTCTGTTGTGCAATGGGTGATATAAAATTTGGAAATGGAAAATGCTCTGCTATTACAATGGTGGGTTATGTTAAGGAGTAAGACGATATAAAAAAAATGGGTGTATGAATACCAAAATGTCAACTTAATTCACAGCCTTATTTTTCTGACAATTCACAATAAAACAAAGAGGAAAATAAGATTAGATTTTAGTACTTTTTGAAAGTTATAAATCCATTGCTCATATTACGGGTGATTTTAGTGTCTTTGTTTTGTCAGCTGTTGTTTTTGGGAAATGCAAAACAGTATTTTTAAAGTCTAACTCTGTGTCAAACCCAAAGACATTGCCTCTTATCAGAACCAACATGCTTTTGTGGCATATTTGCATTTTAAAATACTAAAATGAAAATGGGACAGAACGACAGAAAAGGAGCTGAAGATGGGATTGTATTTATTACTAGCACTGTCCTTGTTGGGCAGAAGAGACTGATAAGCAAGTTTACATCCACAGGAAAATTTACACTTCCATTTGATATAACAGTGGGAGAGAAGGCATGAGAACAGGGGCGAAGTTTTTGTTCTCAAGATAAATCAAGAATTCAGGGGGGTAACAAAACATGAACGATAAAGATTTTATTTTAAAAAATGCTATGAAACTGAAAACTAATTTTTGAAGCTTCTGCAATTGAGAATTAGAAACACTATCTTCCCTTAAGCTGCTGATAGATTTTAAATTTTTTTCCCTGAGGATCAAGGTAGGTATTGTGAACATCCTCCAAAGATTCAAACTCCTTCTCCCCACACTGGAATAACAAAGCAGATGCTGTCAAAATGAAAGATCACTTACCTCTTCATTTCTTGGTTGGAAGTTGCACAGAAGTAGAAAATCCTATGTCCAGCTTGAGGTATACATTTAAAAACAAATGGTTTACCCAGACTGGTGTCGATACCAATTTCTGCTCCTTCCAGCTTTGTTACTTCCAGGGGTCTGCACTTCCCTTCATCCTGCAATTAGAAAGAAAAAGTACCCAGAGTTTAGAACTAACATGAAACTGATCCCGGTGAGATGGGAATAAACTCAGGGAATATTCAAAGTTCTAAAGCTCTTAAGCTTTTGAACGATAATATAATTTAATGATCAGCAGAGCAATCACAAAAGACAAACTAATCTAACATCCTCTAAACTGGAATCTCTGTTTCTGCCCTCTTAATTGTTTTTGGTTCCTCAGAAGCCATATCTACATGCAAAAAAACTGTGTAGTTTGTGTAGGTATTCCAAACATTGAGCAGCTGAGTGATACCAGGATTTTCAAAGTGCACTGCAGAATTTAGGATCATGGGTCTCTCTGCTAATCAATGCAATAGTTGCAGTTTGGTTTACGCTGAAACCCTCACCTTGTATGTGTAGATACAGGAGAAAAAGATTTAAAATTGAAAATAGTGAGCATATGGATTTCAGTTCCTTTGCAAAGTTGCTGTATATATCATTATATTCATAAACCTTCCCACACAATTCAGACAACCTTCAATGGAGAGCAATTCAAACCCCTTTTGCTTGTTCTTGATTGTGTCAAAGCTCTTTGAGATTGAAGGGCACTGCCAATATCTTTCCCTGTGGTTAGTAATAAAGAGCCATTAAGCTCCTTAATGCACATGGGTAGGTGAAGCAGTTTATCCCCACATTTTCCCAGCCACCTCCCCTTAAATACATGTCTTAACTCCAAACAAAGGTGCACACATCTGGACAGTGAACTCTAGCTGTGTTTTAAAAAATATTCTTAGCCCCTTTCCTTTGAAGATCTGTGACTGGAGCTCTAACAATTGCATCAAATTTGGTAAGAATAAAATGAAAGAAGAAAGTTAATGCTGGGGCCTATGAAGAACATTAGTGCAGTTTGCAAAATACACAGATGGTGGAGTCTTATAGAATAAAATTGGTTGATTGTTGGGAGTTAATTAAATTTTGTCAGTAGGAGCTGAACTGTAATTGCCCCATGTAATTTTTTCTTAGACTAAAAATAAACATATGGAGCCTTCCATGAAAAATAATGCACCTGTGGGAACGAAATAGTTAAATACTTGATTGTATTCTCACTGGCACATGTAATTGTCTCTTTGTCATATATAATTCTTCTGTAGGAAGAAAACAGTCTCTAATAATGACGAAAGTATAAATGAAAATTCATGAATACATTTCTTTAACATTGCAAAGACAGTATAACCAAAATATGTATTCAGGTCCAAATCCCATTCCTAGAGCAAAGCATGGCCAGTGCTGTGCCAAGGAGGTATCATTCAGCAGGATCCTGTCCATAGTCCTGAAGGCAATGGTCACTTTAGACACTGAAATGATGATTGACCACTATTACTGCATATCCCTATGAACTTAATTTGTAAACACTTTCTGTGGTGCCTAGAATGAATGTAAATAGAGGTTCTGTGGCACCAAGAATTATTTATGTCTACTGTGTTTCAAACAAATACATCTAGGAAGGGAGTAAGATGGATTTGAGGCATTTAAAGGGAGACCAAATGCCCTTCACTGACTAACAGAGAGCCATGCTCCCCTAATTCTGACAACCCAGATCAGAATTATAGAATTGTTAAGGTCAGAAAAGACCTCCATAATGATCATGTCAAACCATTAGCCCAACATCACCTTGTTCACTGCTACCACCATGGCCCATGTGCCACATCCGCACATTTGTAAGGGGTGTGTCCTGGGGTGACTGTAGGATACTGTATTCCCTATCATCTGCCCTATGCTGGACATGAATCCTGTGCCTTCCTTTGTCTTTAAGCTGTTTGTCAGGAGAGAGACGGAGAGTTAAACTTCTTTGGTTTTTAGCTAGCCTGCTAGCTGAGGCAAGAAGGTTTTTCTTTTCCCTGGGACTTCAGCTACTTCTTCATCTCTTCTGGACTGTTCAGCAACACCAGAACATCACCGGGACATCCCACACTGTGGCCCAGAGGGGCTCACGCCAAACCCCAGCTCCGGAGAGGGCAGAGCCACACCTACAAAGAACTCTGAATCTTCCTAGGTCTTCTCCACAGCAAGAGGTTTTATCATTTAACAATATTCATTTCTTTTTTTTCTGTGCCTGCATGCACTTTGCTTGTTAAAGAAATAGTTTTTTTCACTTTCCTCTGAGGAATTTCTTTCAGAACTTGGTGGGGGAGGGGCTGCTGAAATCTGCCTTCCAACAGAGGGACGTTCATTTCGGATGTTTTCCTCCAAATTTGTCTCAAACCAAGAACAGGGTGTTTTTTTCACTCATGGCTTTCTTGAATGAAAGATCACTCCTTTGGCAAATATCTCTTTGCTACAAAAAGTGCCAAAAGTATATTTCTGAAAAAAGTAATTATAAAAGTAATTTCTTATGGCTGAGACTGAAGTGCAACCCATTGATGATACTGCCCTTTCGGAACTTGATATACCTATGTGATGCTGCTTGAGATGATCATATGTTTTGCACAGATTTTAAACGAACAAACTGAGATTTTAGCTACTACTGTTTCATTCTGCGCTAAACTAAAACATATTTTTTTCTTTCCTCAAGGTTGTGATCAGCTACTTCATGAATTCTAGGCAGTCTTCAGTATCAAACATGGATGAAGTTCTCTAGGCAGAAGGCAGGAAGTGGGTGGTGCTCTGGTAAATGCTATTCTATGAACAGGAGAAACATCTGAAGTAACCCTTCCTATACTGCTGGTTTTCCTAAGATGATCTGAGTTTTAGGTTAAATGTTTCTGCAAAAAAAATTAGAATATGAAACAATTTATAATGATGAGAAACTGAAATCAGAAAGAAATAAAAATAGAAAATTAGATGTCTCTTTCCTATATTGCATCAAATGCTCATTAAGGTAGTGCATGTAGCCCTGTTTAATTTGGTACAAGTAATTCCAGAATTCCAATAATGCCATTCATAGTATTTGCTGAGTGATTCATTGTATTCAAATTTTTTTCAAGCACAGTTATATCTGCTATACTAATTAAGCTTCTTCATGTATCATTAAGAAGCAGCTGAGGAAATATACACACATTAAATGCTATTAGCAGTAAAAAAGAAAAAAGTAACAACAGGAATAACTATGAAATGAACTTAAAATTAAGACACAAAAGAGTCTGGAACTCCTAGTAAAAGGGAATGAAAGTAGCTTTACAGAAAACAATATCAAATCCTAGAAGGAATCTAAGAGCCAATGTGAAAACTGAGCAGTGCTAGAAAGCAGAAATGGAATTCTGGCTAGCTTGGGAGACTGGCAGTAGGAAGTGTGAGGCAGTTGCCCTGAGGTCACTGGTTCAGATTGGATTCAGGTCAGTAGTGGCATGCCTGAATTTTTGACTGTCTTTCAAAAATATCTTCTTGGATGTGCCCCAGTGTTCTTAAAATAGACATCTCTTAAATGAGACAGAAAACTGAACTTTTTTTTCTTTTTGCTTATTTCTCATTTTCCTAGCTTTCTCCATCACAGCTGATGTGGCCACAACTGTCCCTGGCACTCAGCATTTTCACCATCTATTATTTTCTGGTTTTCTCTGACCAGCTTCTCCTTGAGGTCTGGTGCTGCTTGCTTAGTATATCACTAAAATCCTTTCCCTATGTCATTTTTTCTAATTACTGTATTTTGTGGTAGGCTCATTATTTGGTTATTTAAGGAAACTACAGCTAAAGCCTGTTTACATTTACTCTTTCTTTGAGCTGGGCACATCAGTGCAGAGAACAGACTAAGGCCTTTTATGTCTTTTTTCCTTACATTTTTTTCCTTTTCCCTTGAGGAAATGGCTTGCATATGTCAGTGAACAGGGAGCTCTAGACTCCAGAACTGTTCTTATGGCATTTTTTGCCAGTAGAGATGAATTTACTTACTTTTTCATTTTGTTTTGCTTTAAATAATTTACGTCTAAACTAGAGAGAGTAGAAACATACTGAAGAATAAAACAATATGGGAAAAAGATTTAAAAGATGTCTGATCTGAAGAACCTATCCTACACCAAACAGTACTGGCTGTCAGATGAAGTACAATCAAACTGTCTTGTGGAATGATTAATCTTCACATTCCAGTTGGTCCTTTTCTTGAGGTTGAGTGATTTGCTGCACAAAAGGTAATGAACAGTTTGCAGGACCAAGTCTTACAGGAAGAACTATTGATTGAATTAAAATCTTGAACAACTTGAACCAGATCAAATAATATATCTGTGTATGACTTTCTCTGGGTCAGGGTGTGCAATCTTTTAGGCCAAAATTAATATGCATATCATCAGCTAGCATTATTTCTCATTTCTCAATAGAAATAATACAGAGGATGTATTAGAGACAGTGGATCCAGCAGGTTCTTAAATGTAAACTGAAAAATATATTCTGGAGCCATGGGAGTCATGAAAAACATAAATAAATTAGATTATACACAGGGTCCATATAATGTGGCAGCTTCCAGACTATGATGATACAGCTCCAAGCAAGAATGAAGAAAAAATAGAAGTGATATCTTTATGAGCAATGGCTCAGACCTAAATCTATTTCTAGCTAAGCCTTTTATATAAAGTGATTAGGCTTAGCAATGAACACACAGGCTTGTTCAAGAGAACAAAGGACTGAATATTTGTCATAGATTGAAATGCTGTGAAGGTTCTGCTCATGGCAGGCAGGGGATTTCTTTCTTGGTGTAATAATTGGACTCTATACACCACAGAAATGAAAATAATGTAAAAACATTTTTTTCCTTCTCTCTTCTACTCTAATGGAAACATTAGAGTATCTTTTCTAATGGAAACAGGGATATGACCTAACATCGATGATTTAGGTGATGTAATAGCTGTTTACCAGGTTGGGGTCTAATTGTTTTGGATGATCAGAAATGCACATCTTTGTTCTCACTGCTCTCCCCTCAGCTTTGAGACACTTTGTCTTGGTCACTCACACTACGCCTAAGGGCTTCCTAGAAAAATTAAACTTGTAAGCTTAAGAAATGAAAATCATAATTCTCTTTTAAAATGACATTATTATATATGATTACAATGAAGACTGACAAAAAGCACATTCCTGTTCTTCACTGCTGCCACAGTAAGAGTGCTTCTCAAGAGTATGTATTGCAGCTTTCTTATACCATGTTTCAGAGCATTACAAACATGAACTATCATGAAGGCCATTTCCCTGAGACTTGGGGCTACACAAGAAAGTCAATTTGCTCTTTATTCACAGTTCAATCTCTCACTACAGCTGAATCTCTAAAGCATGCTCTTTTCTACTGTCAGGACAATAGTTTCCAACTTAACTATTCCTTCCAATTTAACTGCTCCTATTTCCTTCCTATTGTAACTTTTTCTTTTGACTTTCCTACTTGGAGTCCATACAAAATGCTGGCAGCAAACTCATACTCTTTGGATCTTTATTCCTAACTACTATAGTTCTACATCATTCTTAGTTGAGGGAATTGNCATAATAATATTTATTTCTTAATTTCTTTTCAGGTGCTAGATTAGTTACCTGTCTTGCTATCCTATTTACCAGGGTCTACTTATGTCAAAGGGGCTGGAAATAATTCCTAGAAACACTGCAAGATAAAAACCAGAGAGAAGCTTGTTATACACGTTTTTTTATTTATCAAGTTTTACTTGGCAAGAAATGATGAACTGAAATTCTGGCTTTCACTGGCACTTTTAGTGGTTTTGTAAAAGCCAGTATTAAATTCGTTGAACTCCTTACATGATGGATATTTGTAATGAGGAATTTTGGGAAACAAGTTTTTGGCTATAATGCCTTCTTAATCCTTGTGTACTCCTATTAAGCCTCGAACACTGTTAGCACTCTAGTAGCTGAGTCCCAATGATAAATAAATGCATGCTCCACAGTCTTTAAACCCCTTAATGGCCCATTTGTTCCTGGATCCCAGAATATATATTCCTTTTCTTTAATGAAATCACAAGACCAGTATTTTTTTATCCTGAAGACTGCAACATATTTTAAGGTTTTCAAGTTAGCTGTCATATTCTAAAAGCGACTTGCTGTTGACAGCTCAGATATTTAACTTGTTGAAGTGATGCTCTGCTGCTGTGAGGTAGATTGCTTTTTCTGTCTTACTGATCTCATGTAAAGCTGATTAAGACTTATTTGTCCTATACTGAAGTCTTCACCACAGACATTTTGTGGTCACTTCACAGCCTCTTTACTGTGCTGAGCAGCAAATGGTACTTTTAGATGAGCAAATGTTGCTATCTATAAAGAAAGGATTGGTGCTAGACTATGTTGATGTGCTTTCAGCTTTCCCTGAAAAAATGTGTTAAGTTCAAGCACAAGAAACTTCTCTGCTTATACTTGCCTTAGGGAAGGACTTAAGTGTACATTCATATCTGTCTCCTCATAATTACCAGGTATCTTTCCTTTAAGAGAAAAACTAGGCATGTTGAAAAATGAGGAAATAACATGTTTGAGAAGATCCAGTGTTCTGGACAAGAGGGAATCAGACCTATAGAATATATAGTGGAACTCCATGGTTGCCATGTGTAGGGAAAAGTATTATAAACCATTTATCTCTGCCGATCTCAGTAATTTACCAAAAACAAGGTTCTAACCCAAAAGTATCTCTGCTCTGAGGTGGCAAACACAGCTACAACCACTGAGGTGAAAAATATGTTTTAGCTGCTTATATGGATTGTAGCATCAAAGACAGTGGCAGCATCTGTTTGAAGGAAGAAGTAACCCTGCATGTGAAGTGACTGAATATCTTGCAACAGCTATCACTTCACCACTGTGTGATTTGCTACATTTCAGGCTTATATAAAAAGCCTAGTTTTCCTCTTACACAATTAGAAATCAGACATGGCCTTGCTGGAGTCACTGGAAATACACCAATGTAAGTTGATGTTCTTAACAACAGAATGAAGATGAGTAAATTGATTACCCTAGCTAGTTTACTGGATAGTGACAGACAGCTTATTGTGAATTTTTATTCTCCCTGAATTATTCTTGCCTTCAATTAACTGTTCCAAAGAACATCTTAGACACAGTAAGTGGAGAAATTTTTCCTCCAGAATGAGGCAAGGTCTGGAACATAACACTGCCAGTTTAATCATGCAGCTGACATATAACATAAAAGCTGTGTTAAACTACAAACAGTATTTGTAATTCTCTTACAAAAAAAAGTGGGATGAGCAGTCTTCTCTTAACATCCTGAGAGAAATCATACCAAAAGAAAGAAGTGCCAATGAGTACACTTGAGACACCTCTTATTTAATTTGGGCATTGGATCTCTCAGAAGTGAAGAACTGTATTTGTATTTAAATATCTTTCTCTTACTAAATGACTCTTCAGGGTACTCTTTAAGCACATGAGGCAGTGAAGAAAATCCTTGTGTTTTCATCTGCTAAAATAGTGCCTCAGTATTTCAGTGTATTCTCTGGAGTCCAGAGACAGAGAGAGAGCAAAAAAAGGGTATGAAATAATTTAAAAAAATATTTGAATGGCACTAGTCTTGGATAATGCAAGAAAATAAGCAGTAGTTAGCTGTTGCTAGAAAATATTTATGCAGTTCTTTAAATTAATTTACTCTTTTTAAGAAAAAGCAAATGCACATAGTTTGCATGATTGAAATATTTATTTTCTCAGTGCAATAAATAAGCTAGTTGAAGAACAAATTAATTAAAAGAAACCTACTAGTTGAAAGAAAAAAGTGAAAATGTAATTAAATCTTAGTGAACGTAAGATTATGGGGCACCTTCTAATCCTCACTCCAATTTATCTAACACTCTGTCTTTGTGATATTTAATTGATCAAAAACTGAAAAGTGTTTAAAAAGTGTAACTAGATATCCATTTTTACATTTCAGGAGTTTGATGATGGATCTGGTTATGATAAAACAGAATGTTCTCTCCAAAAGAATGTTCGTAGTGTGAAGTTTTTTACTTGGTTTTATTTTGACACCAGAATAGCTAGTGCTGAAATAAAGTGCTGGCCAGGCGGTTTCCTTGCATACCCAGTGGTTCTGCAGCATATTCCTGATTAGATGGCTCATGTGTGTACTACAACAGATGCAGAGAAACAAGACTACCAGCTATTCTGCTGGAAATGTCAGGTGGATAGAGAACTGTAGAAGAGCACTCAACAAGCCCCCTTTATACACCTCACGTAAAACCCTGCAGTGCTGATGTTATGCTGTAAATACCATTAAGTCAAGATAATGACCTGTAAATTTGAGTACAAAATTGCTGCACTTCATAATTCAGGACACAGTTTGATTCCTCGCCAGCCACTCTCCTTACCTTCTTGTGTTTGTAATAGTGTAAGTAACCATTATGTTTCAGCACAAACCACCTCTTTCTCCAGCCCTTCAGTATTGCTGATTGTGTTCGTTTGTGCAGATATCCTCGGCAGGTAGGTCTGGGGGTGTTGGGGTAACGGCTGATGTCTGATCCCACTATCATAGTCAGGATATCAGGACCTAAAATATTACATGTGAAAACATAAGTCAAAACTATAACCGTGTCAGTATTTCTGAATACCCATGTAGGGTAAGGAGCAGGAAGTCAGTATGCTATCCCATGCCCATGTCCTCCCAGTGTAGCTTCTAGAAGCAACAAGGAGCAGAGCAGCAAGCAAGCAAATTCAATCAAGTGATATTTGGCCTCTTTTTAACCCAAATTCAGGAATAAAACTGATTTTGTGTTGAGGACTAGTAATGGAGCCAGCTATCTGAAGACACCTCTAAAATAATTTTTTGTGACCTATCTTTGCAAGCTGCATCTTTGGTACTTGTGTATTTCAACAGTTAGGAGAAGTAATTCCATTTCCTTGCTCAAATGGGTGTACATAAATTGAGGTTTAACCAAAAATTGCTGAGAATGCTCTTAGGGGCACCTTCAGTCTCTATCATGTTACATATGCTCTTCAAAATTCTTTATTTTCCATGCCTTGGAGTATTCTAACCTTGTCTGTGCATCCTCACTGAGGAGGCTGGCTGTTGGAGGCTAATCTGAGCTAAAGCATCTATTTATCATTTGCAAAAGGTAAGCACTCCGAGGAGATGACAGATTGCAAGATTTAAAAAAATACATTATCTTCATCATCAATGAGACACAACATCACAGTATTTTCTGACAGTATCACTATATCTATGATTTTGACCTTAAAGGCCTGAAATTCTGATTATATCAATACTGAAGGTATTAATGCCTGCGGGCGCATTGAGAAATGCGACTATGACACTTTCATCTGCAAAACATTTGCTGGATTTCTTTTTTGGGGACACTTGACTTTGGGAAGGCTGTTGGTGTGCCGAGATTTAATCCATGGGGTGTTCTCTGTTTTAACTCTCTGAGGAGTTAAAAATACCAGTAATCAGAGATTTATCTGCTAAAACACTCAAGATTCTCTTAAATATAACAGTGTGAATGGCAGCTCTATAATTAAAGAACATGGTATGTGTCAAGTTAAATTTGTCACTGTCTTGTAAGAGTATTTTAATTTATTGAATTTCCCATGAGCCTTTGTCAAAACTTTATCTGGGATAAATAAGGGAATGGCAGTAAATTAATTTTCAGCGTGTAAATGTGGCTATCTTTGGGTTTTAGTCATCACAATTCTAGGAAGAATATACATTACTAATATTGCTGACTCTGTTTCTGTGGTGGTGCAGAAGGATGCCTCATGAAATAAACTCTCCGATCTCCTGGCTAGACTTCAGGTCTTGGTGATGGAGAAATGGAAGGAAGATGTGAATTCTTTCCCTTAGGAAGTATAAGGCATAAATAAGGCATTTGTGTCTCTACAGTCACTTTCAGGGCATTCTGAGTCACTTTCTTTATAACAGGAGAACCAAAACCATTTACTGTCATGTGCTCTTTGGGAATAATTTCCTTATGTGTCTAGAAAACAAGGTCTAGATAAAAAAGTGACCTCAGCAATACTACTGTAATAAATACTAATGCATTAAACTATTAATTAAGATTTCTGTTGCATACATGACCCAGTTTGTCTGGATGTATTTGGAGCATTGAATGGGAAACCTGACCCATTCATTTAATTTACTGTGAGCTCAGAATTACCTTTCCTTGCCAGATTGGCAGCTTCTGAATGTGGCATGCTGGTGACATCAGTTCCATTGACTGCTATCAGAATATCCCCAACTTGAAGCCCTGCTTCTTCAGCTGCACTATCTGGAATTTAAAAAATAGAAAGAGAAAAAGAAAGAGAAAGAGAAAGAGAAAAAGAAAAAGAAAAAGAAAAAGAAAAAGAAAAAGAAAAAGAAAAAGAAAAAGAAAAAGAAAAAGAAAAAGAAACAAAAACAAAAACAAACAAAACCCAAAACAACAACAACAACAACAACAACAACAAAACCCACAAAAATTTATTAAGAGCTAGGATGTCACGCATGTCTATATGATCACGCTTTTCTAGCAAAACAAGTATCTGTTCAACCAGTCAAGGATTATGTTCTAGGACCTTCATGATGTTGACTTGGAGGTGGAACAAGTTTTACTGAGCAACCTGTTACTCATCTGTAAATGAAGCTTCAGGATTTGGATACTGGTGCAGCCCTAGAAAATCTCTGGCAGTAGAGAAATTTCATTTAAAATGCCATTAGGATTTAAATGCTTTAAGATGCAAATAGACATTTCAGTATCTGAGAGTTTTGGCCTGAAGTGCAAACAAAAACCTGACACAAAGCTCATTAGAGTCAATATAAAAAAATATCTATTATTCTGATAAGCTTTGAATTTAACCCCAAAAGAGTACCTTCTGTACTGATATTTGTCTTTGCTGGTTAATAGAATTTGGATATAGCATTTTGAGGATTTTTGGCATTAGGAAGAGATTACATGGTAAGTAAAAAAGGTCCCAGTGAAGGAAGAACTGAATCAGATTTTTAATGCATCACCTTTTGTTTATTTGTTAATCATTGCAAAGCACATGAATTCCTAATAAAACAGTGTTCAGACACATGCCAGCTAGGAATGGAAGCAGATTAGTGAGATGATAAATATGTTCTATTCATGGGCATCAATACACAGTTACTTAAATCCCAGTTACAAATTTCTCAGATACAGTATTTATAATCTCATTTATAAATAAGCATTCGTAATGTACTGTGAAAGAATAGTTTTGGAAAATATTATTCTATGTCCTTTACACTTAATGTATGCTTTTAAAGATTTTTTACCCTATGAGGCAGTAAGTGTGACCCTTCAGTGTACTTCTGAGAATGCTTAGATGGTGTAGGGATAGGATTAGTAAAAGCTTAATAATAAAGAGGCAAAATAAAACCCTGGTACACTCTCATGTATATTACAAATCATTTGGAAATTTGCAAATGTCAGAACATTTTGGGTTGTGCTGGCCTTGAGCATTCCATACCAGACTTTATGACCATAAGTGGTCTGTAAAATATTATTAAAATATTCATTATATAATCACAGAATGGTTTCAGCTGGAAGGGACCATAAAGATCATCCAGTTCCAATCCGCTTCCACTAGACCAGGTTTCTCAAAGTCCCATCTAACTCTGTCTTGAACTTTTGAAGGGATGGGGCATCCACAGCCTCTCTGGGCAACCTGTGCCAGTGCCTCACCACCCTCACAGGGAAGAATTTCTTCCTAATGAAATGAGTTATATTTTGAGAAAACATACGTTTACTACAAGTTCGTCTGAAAAAACTCTATTTTTTAAAATGTTGTCACTGTTTTAAAGCAACTGCATTTGAAAACAACATACAAATAAACAAAAGAGTTATATAAAATGTGAGTAGCTATACTTAATTTTAACTAGTAGAGATAAATTGGCAAGTGTCAGAGCTATTGCTGCATGTGTGACCTATGATTATATTTGTACTTAGGTAAAGAACTTACGAACTCAAAGGCCTCTGAATTCACAGGCTTTCCCAGTGTTGTCAGGATGATGGACAATCTAATACATAAGGCTGGTAGTAGTGAGAGAGCTATTCTCAGCCTTGCCAGAAGGCATGCACCAGCCTTCTTTGTATGGGATGACATTTCACATAGTACCTGCTTTTTTACTAAGACTCTATCACAGTCTCCTGTACCTTCTGCTCCTTCTCTAATTCTGTTGTGCCTGTCCTGAGATGCAGAGCAATAGAGCAAACAATGCTCTAGATTTGGATGAGCCAAGGTCTTAGGCAGCAGTAAAATGACACTGACTGCCTGTGTCTCATTCTCTCTGCTGTTACTGACTGAGTCAGCTTCTAGCCAGATTTCTAAGCTTGACATTATGCACAGAGCCAATGATTTCAGCGAGCTTTCAGTGGTGACTCCCAAGATCTCATTCCTGAGCGAAAGTGCCAACGCCATTATTAAGGCATGGTAAGAAGCTCATTCTTCTCTAGAGGCAATATCTTATATTTCATCTTTGTTGAACATCATCTGCCATTTTTTTGCTCACTCACTTGGGTTTTGGAGTTTTTTTGGGGTTCCTTACAATCATCATAATTCCCTGAAGAAGTTAACAGCCCACCTGTCAAGACTGACAGATGGCTCAATGGATCCAAGCAGAAGTGTCCCCAGTCAATAAGATTTTTGGAAATATTAGAAGGATCACTGCATCTTCCTTTTCATTTTTAAAGGCCTATTGTCACTCATGGATGTCAGCCCACAAAAGTTTTAGACTTTACATCTGGAGGGAGGCTGAATGCAGGCAGTTGCACAAGGTATGAAGTGACATGGAAGAAGACAGGGCAGCGGAGTCTGATTTACCCCTAGGGATAGTGGGGCTCTAAGACAGTTGTTCATGAGCAGTTCTTGAGCTATTAAACACCTTGCACCCACTAATTGTGGAAATTATTGTGTACATATATATTATAAATGATTATAAAACAGATGTTCTATACTATCTAGGTCATATTATATCATGTAGATATATATCATTATATCAGTGTATATAATATAATATTATATATTTATTTTTATGTATTTCCACAGGAGAAATGAACCAGTACAAACAAAACTTACTTGTATCAACTTCAGTCACAAGGATGGGCTTTGAGAATTGGATCCTGAAACCCCAAGGGTAATTGCCAGTTCCTTTAGCGATCTTCACTGTTCTTTCTCGAACTGGAAATAGCAAGAAAGATATTCTTTTTCTCTACACATTCAATTTAATAAGCAGCAGCCCGTTTTTAAAACTTTTTATAGACACTGAGTGTTACTGATTATACTAACGGTTGAGGTGTTTTCAGTATCACTCCTGGGTGTTTACTGCTGCCTCAGACAGTGACACCACTCACACAGTGACAGATCAAATATCATTCATGTTAGGGCATAGGCAGACAGCAGTTTAAATTAGGTGCCTGAACTTTGTAATGAAGAGCTGAAGTATTCCGATATTCCACTGTACTGATGGTGTTCTGGGAGAGAAAAACACTCATGCTCTCCATGTCAGACCTATATGCTGCAAATACAAAATACACTCTAATTTCTCAAATGGGTTTAAATCTGTTTCTTGTAGTTTCATTCTTTTTATATTTCAGAAGGTATCTATCTTTTGGATAGTTGTTTCTTCTTCTTTTGTTTATCCTTCCACTCCATACTCCCACTGCCTTCCAGTCCTGTAGTCCAACCTCCCCAACCACAGTGGCATCTTCTGCCAAGTGGGGCTGAAATCTCTTTTAACTCCGGGAATTTAAGACTTAAAGGGATGAGCCTCAGTAAAAAGGAAGATCAGGGTCTAATTGTCAACTTCCATCTTTTGCTCAGGGTCTAATAGCATTGTTATTGTGACTTAAATAGCCTGGTTCTTTAGCAAATCTTATGCTTATGAAGGACTTCAGCATAAATTTGTTTTCTTGGAGTGTCTGTTTTTGATCATTTGACTATTTTACTGTGGTTTTTTTTTTTAATGGAGGCCAATTTAATAGCAATTTATGACAGCTGTTTTGTTTTCAAATTGTGTACTATCTGGAAGACAGAAATTGCTTTAAACGTTTCTTTACTAGCGGGTCAACTGATGTTATCTGTCCAAAATAGATACTTCAATACTGACTAACTATCTTGCTGAAGTTCTGAGCTCTCCCCTGGGAGAACAAGCAACCAAAATGGTTTTCCAGAATATTCTCATGTGTGCTAAGGGAAATTTTTCATATCAGAAGATCTATAGAGGACATTTGTTTTCTCTCATGTTCTGAATGATTTATGAGCTCCAACAAAGAACAATTTACTGGAAAGCTACAAGGGCGTTTTGGTTTGTCTTAGTTCTTTGAATTCTGTTACTTTTGAGTAACTTAACATCCGGAAGTGGAGGAAAACCTCCCATCCCCCAGAAAAAGTTGTTCACTGTAACTGTTCACACAGATTTAAACTACAAATAGAACAACCCTTCATACTCATAGCAAATGACTATTTTCTTTCTGGATTGACTATGTCTGAGAGTTTGATGTAAAACAGATTTTATGTCCATTATAATAATTTATGACCATAAATATTAAATATGTCTCTATGATTTTGCCATGCTTGAACAAGTCATGGAATTACAATCCCTCTACCCTTATCTCATGAGGTTTAGTTATGACCTTTTACCAGTCCCAATTTTATCAAGTAACGATATTTTGCAAGACAATAGCCAAATAAGAACTACATATGTATTTTTTAAATAATCTTTTAGATTCTTGGGTTGCTTCTTTTTCTGTCTTAAGTGACCAGCATCTTCTCCAAAACATCAATCCCTTGAAATCCTCAGATTATTGAAAATAAATAAATTTTTATGACATTTATTACCTGTTGCTCTAGCCAACTTACTTGCCACTGGTCTAGGTCTTTTGCTGAGACATCTAGGACTGTTATCTGGAGAGACATCATCTCCTCTGAAAACCCAGGAAGCAGAATGAAAGTTTTCTGTATAAAAGCCTCTGTCCTCATTTTCAGAATATAGTCCCAGATCTACTGAACGAGCATCCTCTGAATTTACTGTCATGACGACAAAACAAGTAAAAGTTATGTCAGTAGGGAAAATGCATAAAGAATAAGAGACCTCATCCAGTCAGCATGGAAGAAGGGCCACAAGCTTCTTAATGAACTGTTTGTAAAGTTTGTACTGAGTTCCTCAATTTTATTGCTGTTAAAGGAGAAGTCTGCAAGGATTTCCAAATATAAGATCACAATACTGGAGGCTAATGCATGTTCAACTCGAGTAAGAAGTGAAGTCTTAATGCAAGTGGTCAAAACAGGAGCTGCACCTCTTTAAGATAAATCTGGTTTTAGCTAGTTCTTAAGCTATCTTCTGTGACCCATTTGATTAGGAAATAAAACAAATCTTCTAGAAATTTAGTATGAGCTCAGTGCATATCAGAAGACAAAAGAGAAGATGAAAAGTATCTTCCATGGCAGGGGCATTGAGGACCATATTTTCTGTTTGCTTAATCTTATCTCTTCCAGACACGTGAAGTTTTGTTAAAAAGGAGATGAAGAAATAATAGTTTGGTGGTGTTTTATTTTTTCTTTTACCATAGAACTTCTGGCTAGTTCCTTCATAGGCTGTCAAATATTTGTATGATGTGCTATCCTGAGGATTTTCAGATTCGTATTTTATAATAATTTACATTCACAATGTCTTGCAATGAGTTCACATGGAGATGGAGAACTCTAGTTCTAAAGCTGAGTCTCAAGGCAATAGGATGTCAGGCAGCTGGCTGTGACAGGTTATAAAGAGCAACTTGAATGTAAAGAAGAAGGCTGTATAATAGTTTGACAACATCCCAAGTACACTAGGACCTGGAAGTTTGACGTTAAGACTGGATGGTGATAGTCATATATATATAAGTATATATCATAAGATGTTGTGCTAACAGATAGACTGAAAATATAAATTTTTTGAGAGGAAAAAGACATCATGTACCTTTCAGTACGAAATGCCTTGTAATGCAGCTAGATTTAATGCAGCTGGAGGAAGGATCTGTTTGCATCATTTATCCTGTGTTTGATGTAAAATGATTCCCAGTTTAAAAACAGAGAAGATAAAAATCGACCTTTATTTAAGGTTATATTTGTTCGGGAAGTCACTTCCTGAATACCTCTAAGTGACAGTCCTTTGTCACTTGGAAAATATGCTCATTTGTGTCTATCTAGACAAATATTCCACATCCACTGGCTTCTCCCTTATTATGCAGAAAGTATGAAATGACATACTTACCTACATAAGAAGCTACTAGCAAATAGACAAATAAATAAAAATTACTATGCTGATACGTTTAAAGCTCATTTTACCTTCCTACCATGAATGCATAAATTAAGAAAACCTAGACTAGCACCAAACAACTCAGTACAGCACAGTATTTTGCCAGTTTAATACTAAAGTTTTATAATTGTAGTAGAGTTAGAGTAGGTTAAAATGTGACAAATAGGCAAAACTATACACACTACCATGCTGACAGTATGGAATTATGCCAAAATATTTCCCTTCTCCTTGAGTTTTCGGAACAGATGTCAAACAGGGGTGTCACAAACAAGTGCGCTTAAATTCTTCCCAGATGCTAGAAGTAAGAACGTAAGGAGCTGCTGCTTCCATATATCAATCAGAGTTGTCTCAGGTCTGCAAACACAAGGGAACAGTCTAGCTACCAAACCAAAAGGGACAGAAGTCTCAGGTCTGTGGCATACTATCCAAAATTATTAGATGTGAGAATCTGTGACAGAATTGTCTGTGCAGTCACCTGTTCTGGAGACCACTTTGGGTTTATGCCATGTGCTACCCAAAGCTTTGTCTCAAGGAAAGCAATTCTAGCTATTGCAACTTGTTCTTTTTTGACTTGTTTGATTTCTTAAAAATATATGTATGCTTTCTCTATAAAACCAACACATGCCTGACATAGTAAAATTTATGGTCCAGCTTTATATTCAAGAGACATTGCTGTTGAAATCAAGGAACAGTTTACCCAGGTAAACTTCCGGTAGGTTTTTTTGGGCTCAGGTGGTTTGACGTGATAACTTTTAATCTTATTACCATGGCCTAGAATTTGTTTTAGGGGCAAACAATGAAAACTACTACCAATAAAGATTTTTATTCCCATGTGAAATGTCAGCCATTCCTGCTCCTTTGTTAACAGGCATTAAAACTTTAGGGATTGGCTCAGTTACCTGAACATGGGTGACCAGTACCATGTTAGATGTTTAAGGGTATCCTGCTTGCTGTTCAATTACTACTTCAAGAAGGCTTGGGTTCCCTGCTGGTTCACATATCTCAGGTCCTTCTTGGTATCCCAGCTGGCAACTGAAATCTACGTTTAGGCAATGAATTGAGGCTCTGTTGATGTAGGATTTACCTCTTTGGTACAGGCATGGAACATATTTATAGTTTATCATCTATTGGAGCTGCACTGAAGTCTTAAGAGTTCAGAGTCTTCTACAGGTTTGTATTTTCCCTTCTTCAAAGAGGAGGTTATACATCTATAAATTAAACTTCCTCTACCAAAAGTAGTCATTGTAGCACAAAATATTTCCACAAGGAAGTGCACATTTCTTCATCTCGACAAAGTATTTCTTATATTACTAAAACAGCGAAACAGGAGGCAAGGCAGTGTCAAGTAAGAAGTATGTGTATGTTCCCCCTAGACTGTGCAATCCTTGCTTGGTGGCTACATCTGCATGAAATGTAAATTCACCAAGCAGTTCATCTTAAAAATTCCTTTCCACATAGTTTAATCTGATGAATTTGCATGTGGCAAGGTGACAGACTTCTTAAAGAGAGTTATGGGTCACAGTGAATGACAATCTAGGCAACAAGCCTAGATTAAAGTTGGAGCACCTTTGTGAGGAGAGAAAGACTCCCAGCTCAGCATGGCTTTGACATAAGCAAGTATCAGGATTATGATTTTTGTTATAGCCTCAAACCTGCTGCCATGTGATTACGAGTTTGTGCCTAGAGTTTGTCTTAATATTATTTGAACATGTTCTACCATGAACATGCATGGTAGAAGCAACTTTTTTTTAGTCAGATTGTTTGCTTAACCAAGGAGAGAGGATGTCTCATCTTAGTCATGATAATGACTAACACAGACACTCAGACAGTGAACTGGAGATCAATTTCCTTAGATGAAAACCCTGTCATAGTGTCAATCACACAGAAAGGAAAGATCACAAGTGTAAGACTAAAGTACTCACTTGATCCCTCAGTGATTGTGCTGTTTATGGAGCTTCCTCCAGTTGAACTGCATTTTTTGCTATCTTTGAACTGTTTCCGTCTTCTGGCCCACTGGTCTATTGCATCTTCCTGGGAACTGTCACTCGCTCTGGTGTCATTCTTCAAAGGCAGCTTACTGGTTTTATTAATTTCTGATTTCAAGTCTAAGTTATAACCAGATGTTTGTGAGTAATATGCGACACAACTTATATAAGTAATTTTACTGTTTAATATTTCCACATTCTAAATACAAGAATAATCTAACCAACATATAAATGAAAATATCAAATAATAATGAAAATATTCAGAAGGTATGTATTTTAGACTAATTGAGACCTTTATGAAGAGAGAAGTACAAATATCTTTAGTTAAATATCTACATAGCCAATTATACATGACTATTTTAATGTAGAAACTTGTAAATTTCTCATGGATCTTATTTAACATGCTCATAACGTTTTTGAAGTGGTCAATAGAGGTAGATATAAAAACTCCTATTTGAACACTAATGATCTTGCAAGACATGCATGATCTGGTTTAGACTTCTTTCTAGTTAAGACAGAATAAACTTCTTGTATTATTATTTCGGATAGAACAACAACTGGAAAACAGATTTTGTATTATATTCTGTTCTGAAAATGTGACTGTAGCCACTGGCAAGGGGAGACAGGGAGAAAGTCCAACCTCCACAGGCTTCCTGGAGGATTGTGCAGGTGCATTAACGGCTGTACAGACTCTTTCTGGCTTCAGCCAGATCTTTATCACTGACACATGTAACTGAGCAAGGGCATTCCAGGGCACTATTCCAGACCACTGCTAAGAGTCAGGAAATCTATCTCTTGCAGTGCCCTTGTACTGCTCTTTGCATGGGTCTTTTCCTCTCTGATAATCACGAAGTACCCAGAACACCAAGAGACTTCCAGATTCCCTTTCCCCCATCCTGTTTACCACAGTGGCATCTCTTCTCCTCTGTCCTAGATGTTCTCACTCTTTGCTGAAAAATGCCACATTTGCTTTCCAGTGTCACTGGATTACTTAGCTCAGGAAGTCCCACACTGCCTAATGTCTTGGCAAAGTAGGCTGGTATTCTCAAACTAAAAGTGGATTTTAATTCATATTAATGAGTTGTAAAACTTAAAATTCTTTTACTACTTCCTGGATGTACACATTTATTCATTTAAGGTAGGACCTCCACAGCATTGCTAGGAATGAAGGAAAATCAAAATATGACCCTGGACCAAAAGAGGGCCAAAGAGCGATGATAGGTATGAGAAAGAACACAAGCAGATAAGTCTTAGCAAGGGGCAAAAGGGAAGAGAGAATGAAAGAGAAAATAAAATAAAAATGAAAGAAATAGCTACACCTCACTTCTGCGCTGTGTCTTTAACCACTTAGGTCTAATGTCTGAGAAGTCAAGGATTTTGGCATGAAGCTTTCCTTTAGTATCTTAATTCTCTACCTTGTTCTATAGAGAATTCCATTTCATCAATTCTCTTTTTATTTTATATATTGATATTGAGATATCGGTATTGAGATATAGATCTATACAGCAATATGTATCTATGTAGTATTATCTATGCAGTGTATACAGACTTCAGGTATTTTTAAAATTTCCATTACGACTGCCAAACAAGACAGCCATGGAGGTCATACCAGTCTTTTTTGCAGGTATGGTGAATTAAAAGATTTTTAAAAAACTTCAGATGCTTTTACCTAGGATTATAGAAGACATTTTCCATAAGAAAATGGATATTTTTCAACAGTATAAACCTCTTAACCTCCAAATCTGCTGGAAACATTGTCTTCTGGAGAGGTAAATACCGGATATATTTGCATATAACTGGATTAATATTAAATAAAATAAAATTAAAGTATTTGGAGTGATATTTCAACAACACACACACACACACATATATGTGTGTGTCCATATTCATAATGCAAAAGGCTTACACTGTAGTTTGCAATGTCCCAGGATGGCTTAACATTTTTATACTTCAAAACACCCATTTTAAATGACCAGTTATGGATATGGGTAGATGGATTATACAAAGGAAGACAAGAAATTTTTGTAAAACATTAGCTATTAAAAATAAGCCTTTTTCATATGCAGTTTTCTCAAATATATAAAAGAGAGGAGAAAAACAGGTTAAAGGATCCTTTATGGTCATTCCATGAAATTGTTCAGCCAGAATTAAGACTGAGATGTACTTAGACTACAGTAATTCATATAGATCACATGGATTTGAAAGCCAGATTTATGTGGTTTTAAACATTGACTTGTGCTCTGAGTTCATATCACCTGGCAACTGCCTTTACTATTACTTCCTGCAATGGTATTTGCTTCTCTCACTAGATGTATAGGATGGGTGGGTGGTTTAGTGTAGGAAAACTGCTTCTTGATCAAAGCTGCATTAATTTTTCCTTTTTTTAAATTCAGGTTTCATGGCTCTGTAAGATGCTTACTAGAATCCTCAGCAGAATAACTGCATATTATAACCCCATGGCTAAACATATCATACCATACCAATATCACTGTAAACTTTTCTTTATTTTCTAAGAAAACAGATGTCACAAAAGCTCCTGTGCAAAAGGTGTGTAAGTGATATTAACTTGAAAAGTCTTGTAGCACCTACCTTTCTGACTAATCTGTTTTACTGATGATGAGGAGATATCTGTATTCTCACAATAATCTTCTTTCATTTCAAAATTTGACTCTATTTCTTCAAAGTTGGACTTGACTAACAGAGGTAGTTGATTTACTCCAGGCTCTCTCCTTAAACTGTCATCAGTTGGTTGTTTACTGCAAAAGTTCCCCAATCTTTGCTTTATGTTTGAATGTTCTATGAAATTCTCTTTCTTTTCTGTGCATACTGATGAGGTAGATAATATGGAAGCCTGGGCCGAATTATTATAGCAATCAGATTCACCAAGGACATCCCCAGATATGTCCTGTACCTCAGAAAGGCTTTCCAATTTTTTGTTCATATGATGCTCTTTGGGATCTAACAGCAAGGATGACAGCAAGGATTTTTCTTGTATACTGCAGGTAAGGTTAGATTCTTTCCTTACTGCAGAGCCAAAACAATCAGGTGTCAATGTAGTGTCACCTTGGACAAGTCTTCCTTCTACTTCTACAGTTATCACTGGAGAGTCAGTCAGTACTGACCCTCTCCTTTTATTTGTCACCTCAGACTCTCCATAAGGTGGGTGAACATTAAACTGTAAAACTGAACATGGTTTTGGGATGCTTTCTGTGGATGCAAAATTAATACATTCTTTGTCATTAATGAATTCACCTGAAGGGCTTGGAAAAAGTGGAGAGACTTGTACCAGGTGAGCTTTGTTCTGCCATTCAACATGCTTTTCTATAGGGTTGTACTCTGATTTCTCTTTATCTAAAGCTCCAGTAGACTCAGAGTCTTCTTCCCACATGGCTAGGTTTCCCAGAGGCTCTTTGCGGCTGTTTTCTGTTTTGTCATGTATAGTACCACTAGAATGAAGACTCTCCATTAATGTTTCTTCTGTTTCTTCACCTTGCCCCACACAGTCTGCATAGTCATTCAGTAAACAAGTGCCATCTAGACAGACATCTTCAGGCTCAGATGGATAAATGGCAATATTATGATCAAATGATGTGAAAGCATACTGATATGAAGACTTAAGACTTCTCAAGTTTCTCAGTGAGGAGGTCAAGTCGGGATACTTGCAAAGCTCTGTCAGAGAGGAGGCCAAGTCAGGACACTTATAAAGTTCCTTATATTTGGTAGGAATATGTGAGCTCCTGTTATGGACATCTCCTGCTTTGGTCTCCTTAAGCAGTACTTTTAAGGATGGCAGTGAATAAAAGCCAGAATCCCTTCTAGGGTGAACCGGTGATGGTACATCCAAGGTAGTATCTGGGAAAGACTTTCTTCTTGCTGTTTTTGGCCCTGTGTCTCTGTGTATGTCACAGTTATTTCTTTCTTGACCTAATACATTGCTCTTACTAACACATTCCTTCCCATTGTTTGGGTTATGCAAGGTATTGATAGCTACAAGACAATTAGTATTATTTATTTTTGAGAGAAGTATTCTATCCTTTGAAAAATCTTCCTTTTCATTGGTGTGGTCTTCATAGTCCTCTGTGTTAAGTTTACAGAAATAATTTTTTTCCCCCCAAATACTCAAGGCTGTAGTGAGACTGTCAGATTCCTTTCTGCTATTAACAGGGTACAAAGACACACCTTCTGCAATTGTATCTAGGTGCATTTTGTCACAGTCAGCAAATTCTTTAGGTGGAGGAAGAAGTGTGTATCCATCTGGGAATGTATAATCTGCTTTTTCATGAAAGCTAAATGATGACTCACAATCTGTGTTACACAGTGCCTCCATTACAGAATAATCTGTTTCACTCCAATACGTATCTTCGTGTTCCCTGTTGTGTGATTTGCTCTGTGCCTGCTCACCAACTTTGATGTTAACATTTACATTTTTCTTTCTGCTGGTATATTCCACTTGAATGTCTTTTGTTTCAATGTTCATTTCCAGGGAGGCACTTTCATTGATGGCAGTTTGAATTTTTTGTTTAGAGGATCCCTTATATTTCCCCTTGTGTTCTGCTGAGTGGTCAGTTGAAGGGCACTGGTACTTTGAACATTTTGAACACTGACCTTTCTGGCATTGTTCTTCATGACAACATTTCTTGTTCTTTGAACTTTTCCTTTTTTCATCCACAACTTTTGTTCCAGAATCAAACAAAGAAATATTCCTAATTTCTACTCTCACATTAAAAGAGCCGTATTTTACTTCTGCAGAAATTTTTCCAGTTGCCAAGCTAATGGATTCCGAAGAGTCTGGCTTGCCCCACAGTGTAATTTTTCCTTTGGATGAGCCCTCTGACTCACCAAAAGTTACTGTAGCTAGGATTTCATCCTGCTGAGGTGACAACACTTTAGGAGGGCAGCTCTTTTCCTTCTTCCCTTCTTTTTCACTGTCTGATACATTATCAAGGTGTCTATCTTCAGAAGCATCTGAGCTACTCTGATTCTTGTTTTCATGATCTTTTCCATCTTCTTCAGTACCCTTTACATCCAGTGGCTCTGTGAAGTGAGATAGAGCCTCATGTGCTTTATTTTCAAGGCTTCCTACACTTTGCTGGCATTTACAAATGGGTGACAACTGTTCATCTAATTTAAGGTAAAAAAAAAGAAAAAACATTTTCCCATTATTTGGTAAGCAGTATCATAAATGTGTGATTAGCTTTGAGACACTTCTCATAGAAAATGCCTATATTACCTTTAAGATCTAGTGGATTTTCCACATTATTTTTAAAAATTTCAGTATTAACTTGTTTTGTCATAATTACCTGGTAAGTAATATGAAATCAGATAAACAGGGTGGGCCACATCAGTTCACTCTGATTTGAGAAAATCAATATCTTTGCACTTTCTTAAAGTAAAGTTTTGCTTTTGTTAGGGGATAAGATATTCTATTTGCTTACAATAAGAGCTACATTTTAAATTTTATTACTCCTCCCAGTATTTACTTTGTTCCTGTGAGCACAACAGGAACAAAGCAATCAACATCCCACTGCCTGCTTGCAGTTTGGGGTAAATTCTATGGAAGTTGGCTTTTATAATCCTTTTACAGATGCAAACAAAAGGATTGATTAATTATCACAATCACACAGCAGGTCAGTGGCACATTGCCAGGAGCTGTGAGTCACAGCTACCTGTTCTAAGTAGAATAATGTTTCCTGGCTGTACTACACAAGATTTCATGGCATTCACACAATGACATAAAATTCTGTCTTGCTTGGGCTTTTTTTAGAACAGATCATGTGCATGAGAGGGTAACAATTTAATAGTGACATCTACCTAAACAGGATTAGAACAAGCTATTAAACTAAGACAACACTGAGATTTACACCAAGAATGACGACATTTTGAGGCAACTGAACAACGATATCTTCAGAAAGCCTTTGCCAGAAATAGCCAGGATAGCAGCTTAACTAAAATAAAAAAACTACCCTCACCGAGACATTACCTGTATGTACCCACACTTAAGCATAAATATTTCCAATCTGACAAAGAGCTTTGGGCACAAAGGTGAATTTCTGTCTTGATGAGTAAATTAAGAATAGCCACATATGTTTCTGTTGATTTTACTTTATATTAAATATTTCTGTAAACTTACATTCTCTGGAATCAGAGCTCTTTCTGCTCTTGCAGCTTTTTCTTCTCTTTCTACTCATTTCTAAGAACCAATGGCATCTGTGTTCTCCTTTTCTGTATGAGAGGGAAAACACTGGATAATGAGAAAGCTTTTCTGGAATATTTTTGCTCTCTAACTCTCAGGTTTTCTAACTTGTTATAATAAAAAGTAGAAAAGTTCTAGAGCAGATACTAAGCATTTATTTCTTCTTTTGGTTATTTAGGAATAACTTCTGGAGATTTTCAAATAATAGCTTAAAATTGAGATCTCATGGTCTCAGTTATAGGTTCTGAACCAATACTCGTTTAAAGTCTGTGGAAGATTTGAGCAGTGGGTGACCTTTTAAGCCTCTGATTTTATCTGATTCTGATTTTTAGAAATTAATACTTTGTTTTAAGCATTCATTTTAAATTCAATCTTATTTATATCTGCAATGAAATAATAATAATTGTTTTCTTCTCTTGAGAAGGGATTCTTTGAAGTGAGAAGTATTTGAAAACCTAATACATCATAGGCGTGGTCTTGAAAATCAATAGAGTTATGTTGGGAAAAATCAAATTACTACAAGTGTTATTAGTCATAATCATCTTTATATGCTTGTTTATCAGAACATGCAATACATCATTGTGGAAGGAGCGCGAGTGAATTTTTAAGGCTACAAACTTACCTGGTATAATGAATACATGAATCTTGTAAGTATTAGGATAAAGCATTTTAAATAATTACATTGACATTTTAAGACTCATGTTACATGTCACTGCATGCAGTGATACATAGCTAGCTAAACAACTGGGAAGAAATTTTTTCAAGACACAGTCTTTGCTACTTCTGAAAAATTTTAAGTTTGTGTGAGGCCCAAATGACTGAATATCCCAGTGTACATTCATTAGCTGGCTGCAAAATGCAGGCATTCTGCTCTGTCTTTTTGGAAGACACTACAGGGATACTATGAAAGTCTTGTACTTATTTCACAGCAGGCACTTCAGAATGTTTACACTCTCAGTTTTCAGTATGAAGCTATACCTCTACTTTTTCCAGGAGTCTTTACATACAGCTTGACATACAGCCAAACCCACCAACTGAGCTCTGTTCTCAGTAGGAAGAACGAACTTAAAATCAAATGCAAGGCTTTAAAGGACACAGAGGCAAGAACTGGGACTGGTACCTATTTGTAGTGTATGGTATAAGGGAGTGCCCATCAGTTCCAGATAGAAATCAACATTTTCTTAAAGAGTTACATATGCAACTATGCTGTGAGTAGCAATCTCATATTTGAGGTGTCATATGTAAGATCTGCAGATTGATGCATATATTTATGACTTTAAGGACAACAGTGTAACTCAGAACCTTAATGTGACGGTTATGGTTGAGGTTTTAGTTATATTTCATTAAGGTGCAACTGAGAAAATGTTTTTACTTTTAGGAATTCCCTCAATTCAGCTTAAGGCAGATGCCACACACTCAATTCCTTCCCCTTCTCTTTATCCTTTCCCTTCACCTTCTTGACCTTCATGGTTGTATTTTCAAAATACCTGCATTTGTTACACTAGTTTTAATTGTTCCCCAGGAATTCAATTTTCATAATTGAAATTTTTTCCCTCTTTTCTATAGTCAGTAATGCAATGGTTAACCTCAATATAGGAAATGTGATTTCTAATTGTCTCTGCTAAAATTCTGTTAAAAACTCTCTGCGGATCAAAAACAGCTGCCTGTTTTACTTTAGTTTCTCTTTACATTTGATGGTTACTTCTACAGTTGTATGCACCACAGATTACTCTTTAAACAAATTCTGAATTTTACTGAATGCTGAATGCAACATTAAGCCAGAGACACGTTTAATACATGAAGTGTTTAAGGTCTTATTCTTAGGGAAGAATAACAGGCATATCTGTAATCAGTTAGCAGTGGATTTGAATTATGATGCCTTTGGGGATAAGGTTCGCATGGTTGAAGATAAGATTGAAGAATAAAAAATCACCTAAAATACCAGAAAGAATCACTGCAAGAAAGATGCTTGAATATTAAGGAGATAGAAAGCATTGTGGATCAGTTATAAAGAAAATCGTATTACCATTCACTTGAAATGTCTGTTTTGCCAGGTTTTGTAACGGTAGAATTCAACTTTGCAGAAGGAATTGAGTCTGAGATGATCAGTTGTTCTACTACTACTCAAATTTATGTGTATTTGGTGTCATGGGATACTCTGAAAGTACTGGAGGTAGACAGTGTTGGTTGTCTGCATGACAGGGTTTTGGAAATTGATCTAGTACCTCCTAAAATTTAAAAATCTGAGCAGGCAGCTCTGAAACCATCAGTAGAAACAGCCACAGGTCACAGTTGTTTATAGAGGCAGGATTCCAGATTTTGCTTTATTGCTGAAGATGAGATTTACGATATAGGTTAACAGGATGATTAGGCTGTATTTTTTTTAGTAATTTCTGTAACTGGTAGTAAGCAGATCAAAATGATAATAATATTTGCACTGTTCACTTGTGATTAATTTTACCAGCTCTAATGTTTTTATGATTAAGTCTATCAGCACTTGGATATTAATTACAGTATTTACATATTACTTTTACTGTACCTGCAGTGTGTTAAACTGTTGATACCTTAAATTTCAAAAACATTGGAAAGAACTTCATGGTGTGAATAGTTTTGCTGCCTGTACTACATTTCCATATGTTAATTTATGCTTTCTTCTCTGAAGTCTACCACATCAGAAGAGGCACCATTTCTTTGCTTTTTGTTTATTTTACCCATGCATTATCTTTGTCTATTCTTGTTTCATTGGTCCTGGGCCTGAGATGTGCTCACAGAATTAGGAATCTCATCACCTTCAATCCCACTCATGAGTAGACCTATTGACTTGAGCAAGGATTAGTTGTATGCATCAGGACTGCAGGGTAAGACCTTGCCTTAGTGACTATTTTTTCCACTGCTGGACACTAGATGAACACTAGCCAAATTAGCTTAGCTGGGAATAGAGGCATTCAGCACTTGCCTGGATGGAAGCCAATGTCCATTGACATACTTCTTTATATGATAGGTTATTCTTACTACAACGATTAGTGCTTGGGTTAGCTCAGAATACTAACATTTTAATTTTGAGTAAGAGATCACTCTAGAAATGTTTGCATTTATATTTATATCATACTATATATATAGGTAAAGCTCTCTCTAGAATCTGTTTGTTTTCATTGTTGATAACATCTGTAATGCTGTTTCCTTCAGGTTAATGCAGATGATGACAAGCTCTGTGATAATAAAAGCAAAAAAAAAAACCAACTTCTGTAATGAATGCCTTGAGTTCATCTTGTTATGCAGGAAAAGTTGCCTTAAAACACTACTTGGAAGTAAATTTGAAAATATAGGAGTTATTTTACTTTATGTTTATATATTTATATTGTGGGGATTTTATGTGAAAATATGTGTGTTCTTTAGTTTTTGAAACAACCATGTTTGGTGAACCTATAAAGATGAGACTCAGAAAAGACGAAGGAAAAAAAGAAAGGAAAATATGGAGAATATATTTGCTAATGCTGAATTGGAATGGTGTGATGACACAATACATTTGTAAAACATTTAAAGTTCTTTCAGGATAATACAAATTAACCTTTTAGATTGTAAGTCTCTTTCTTACAATTCAGTATCCTATGTTGAAGAAGGTTTTGCTATGAATACATTCAGTAGCACCTCACTGAATACTTCCCTACTGAATTCGACAGTGCTCACAGACTAGAAAAATGATGTCACAGCACGCCAAAACAAGCCTTTCTGAAACAAGAATATTTTACTTCTCTTTCATTCTGTGTTTCAACAACATTAAAACCTTCTCATCTGTTTCATCCTTTGGATACAGAATCCAACTTTTTGTCCCTGTTGCCCTAGATGACCTTAATGACACTGAATTTCATTCTCATTTATTTCCATTGTGTCTCCATGTATTTCAAAATATTCTTCTATTCCATACTAATCATTGCTTTGACTTTGCTCCTCAAGTTACCAGCTATGTGTGGCCCAGTTTCTCACTGCTTAGCTCCTCTCCTCTAATTACTGAAGTTTGAATTTTCCTTGTGAATTATACAATCATAGAATGGTGTAAGCTGGAAGGGAGCTTAAAGATCATCTCATCACAACACCCCTGCCATGGACAGGGACACCTTCCACTAGATCAGGTTGCTCAAAGCTCCATCCAGCTTGGCCTTGAACACCTCCAGGGACGGGGCACCCCCAGCTTCTCTGGGTGACCTGTTTCAGTGCCTCACAGTGAAGTATCTGACAGTTAAAACCATAGAAACTCCAAATAGAATTATCCAAAGCCATTTGAGATTCTCAAGTATCTCTAGGTAAATGCTAAAGTTTACTGCTTGATTTCTTCTTTTTATTCTCAGTACTGTGTATTGTGGTTTGTGGTATATTCCCTACTTTAGCTTTCATACACTGGGGTAGATGCCCCACAGATAATTTACAATGTCATTAGAATGAGTTGTGTAGAAGAGTCTTGAGTTCCACACATAGTAGGCAAAAAGGTCTCATCATTGATTTACCTTTTACTTATCTCATTGACGTACATCTTATTGACGTGCTTTCTGGTTTTCCCTTTTTCTCTTTATCAAACTTCCTCTAGTATTTTATTTGAATAATTTCTAACACACATTTCTAAACTACTGTAGAACACATTTTATGTCGAAACACGAATTTTATGTCAAACACATAAAAAATGTGTCATCAAAAATGCCTGTCTTAGCAGTGTTTTTCACTCTTTGCCTCAGCTGGAATGGATCTTATCTTCACTTGCTTATAGTTTCATCTATGTATTTTCCTGAAAAGACTGGTCTTTAAAAAGGTGTCTTCAAAATGTCCAGAAAAAAGGAAGCAGGCAGCCATTTACAGGGACTGTAACAGTACCATACAGCACTTTGCAAAACTAATAAAAACGTGAACTGTATGTCTTTAAAGAATCAGGTTCCAATCAAATGGAACTCAGTAGATACATGGCAGTGTCCACTTGGCTCTGAGAACACAGCATCCAAATGAAACACAGAAAAACATGGGTCAGTGAAATCAGTCTGCAACAGGTGTTGTACTGGGACCCATTGCTCAACCATTTTATTTCATGATATGTAGTACTTTTAATGAGCACACCAAATCAGCATTCTCTTTTTTCAGATCATGAAAAGATTGTGAACACCAGCCAGTATTTCTTCAGTTCTGATTCAGAAGGAAGGTTACGGTCTAAACAACTAAGAGTACCACATATGCCATAAATCAGCGTCTTTAGGAAACCCAAACGCCATGTAATTAGATTTTGCATTACTTTTGACTTTTCTACAAGCAGAAATGGACACAACACAAAGTGTTGAATAGATTTTGACCAATCTTTTGAAAAGAAATAATAGGTATACTATTCTCTCCATTATGTTGAAGCTGTCTCCCTGCAGGCAGGGTACTCTTCACTTTAGATTTAGAAAATACTAGTACAATAGCAGTCAGTCAAACGTTTTCAAGATTATTTTAACTCAGTACTGAGAATGCCAATGCCAGCAAAGTTGTAGTGAAATACAGATCAGCAATCATGGGCTGTATATACACAGGCATTTCTGCCTTTTTAGGGAGAAGTGAAGTCACAGGTTTCAGCTCTTCTGCAAAATCATATGTAAAACTCACTTCCTGTAAAACTTCTGCGTACTTATTAAGTAATCTTGCTTTTTCGTTAATTATTTTGAGCTTTGGCAACAAAAGACAAAATAATGTATTAATAAAGATAAGCATTTATTTCAGATGTTGAAGATATTTAACTTCCATGCCAACATTTTTCAATTTTACCTTAATTTAAAAATGTGTACTGCCTTCCACTGCAACAAACTAGCAGGCAGCCTCTGGGCTGTAAAAAGTCCATAAAACACGCCATCATGATTTTAACACAAGTACTAAATAATGAATATTTCAACTTTATTGCAATGGGTGTTCATGTATTTATTATCATACAAGTAAAAACATATTTGTAAATAGAGAACAGAATTTGTTCTCTATTACTGCATTGTGCATTACTCTCTTTTCTACTGCATAAAATAACTTTTCTTCTTCAAAAACTCTGAAAATGTTTTTTAAAAATCACATAAACTGATATTTCCGTTTACATTTTTGGACCTCTGCTATTCCTATTTTAGAGACCAAAGGAAAACCTCCTAAACTGAGTACTGGCTAGATTAGCCTGTTCATGTCAGTGAGTTTGTCATTTTGATATTTAGAGTGCTACCTATGGAATTCATGCTTTGTCAGTACCAAAAATGACAGCAGGTAAGGGAAATACACTCCAGATGTGATGCAGCAATTGATAATGAAATTAGTAGAAATCTCATTATAACACACAACCATTTCCAGTAATGAAACATAATTTCTATAATCAAAGATGTTACTGTCAATATAATACTATAATTCTTTCTCAGTCTTTGAATTACTCCAATTTTTTTGAGCTTCAGAATTGCTCACCCATCTTAACAGAAATCAGGTAAATTCAAAGTATTTGATT
>VXAZ01002947.1:0-15807 GCA_013399875.1 Gymnorhina tibicen | reverse complement strand
TCAAAGTATTTGATTATACTTGAAACTCAGCCCACCAAGAAAACCTTGCCCAGTAGTTCCACAGCGTAACAATTTTCTTTGAAAATGAGGTAGTTTTTTATTTTCAAAATGCCTGGGACTATAAAATATAAATTAAAATTACGTACGAAAAATCTTCCATTGTTCATAGAGTGCAATAAGGGCAAAATCTGCCACCCTATCCTGACTTCTAGGGTTCGATTTCTGTCTAAAATGGGGTAACTAAGACACCATATTTTCTGACCATGCAGTTTCCACGGTCACTTTCTTCAGATGAGCAATTTACACAAAATAAATACGGAGTAATTTAGATTTAGAATGACAAAAGAATTTGAGATTCTTATTTCATACACTCTTTTTTTTTAACTTTGGCAGAGGTCTTAAGAAAATACCTACATTTCTTAGCTGAATGTTAGAATGCTTCTCTTAGACAGAAATAAGGACATACTTTACCAAAGGTAGCTTATTTTGCAGGATGATGAAATGGTAGATGATGAAATTAATATGTAAGCTTCTCTACTCAACATGTAATATTCCTTCTTGACTACTAATACTGTAGTCTTATCATAGCACTCCTCATATTCCAATATGAAATACTGGTTGCAGAAAGACAATACTTCTAACAAATGCAAGTTCATTCAGGGAGGCTTTAATTTCCAAAATTATATACCATGAAATTTAAAGTACTTACATGCTAAAATAAGATAATCAATACAGTCTTAGGAATCAAATACCCATCTTAAAGATCTATCATTTAAGATAACAGTTGTATTTTCTCACTGTGAAAAAAATCTGCAGAATTTCCATATTTAATAACAGCTATGATGAATTGTAACAATTAGTACCTAGAGAATACTACCTAAAAGAGCCTAATTTTAAGAAAAAAAGTTTATACTTACCATTGCTCAAGCCAATATTGATTTTCTTCAGTTGCTTGCTGTTATGGACTGTCTGTGAACAGTCTGCTTTACTAAGCTCATGAAGGACGGGTTGGCTGTCTTGCTATGGCTTAATAGGATTACAAGTTCAAATTTTTTTTTCTTTAGACTTACCCCCCTTCTGTACTGTCAAACCCAGTCAGCAGTGATATGCAGTATATACATATCCTTCAAATCACTGAAGCAATAAATGACTACCAGTTATTTAACTCTTTACAGCTAAAGCAGATAATGAAAATAACAATTAGACTTACCCAGCAGCTACAAAATGTCAGCTTTGTCTGAAAAGTCTTAATCAATCAGATTACCTAATTAAAATTAAAGATAAAAGAGGGAGCAATGTTCACACTCTTGTTCCACTTCTTTTTCTATTTCTGTCTGCTAAGCTCAGAATCTGATTAGTATATTTAATTCCACAAAGCATCATGACTGGTCTAGCTTTAATCAGCCTGTTGACATCCACCCGTTTTTCCCTCACATGTTGCAGACTTCAAGGTAATCATTTATCGACTTGCCACTGCTCCTACACAACTCATAATGTTCATATTATAGAATCAACACTGGAATGATTCTATTTTTCACACGTTTACATATATTGAGCATGAAAAATGAGTTAATAAGAAGTATATTTATTGGGACAAATGCAAAGTTTGTAAAAATATCATAACCATATGACATTATACTTACATAAAATGTCATTACATTGCATGAGATTACAGCTTCATTAGAATTCAATTCTGGTTTGTGTTCAAGGACCTAATTATCTTTCTCTACTTTATTAAGCTACTATTTCTATTATTTGTAAATTATTATGAAAAGAGATAAAATATGTAATATTTTCAAATTACATACTGAATAGAAGGTAATTCTCTTTAGTACACAGGCAAACGGGGATAAAAGGCATCTCCAGAATTTTCTGCCTTTTACATCTAATGTCATGAGTAGTCTTTTTGGTCTGATACCATTGGTAGAAGCAAGAGAGAAAAGAGAGAGACCATTACTACACAATGAAGAAAAAACACACTCTTTTTAGTGTTGTAAGTAACAATATTCTCTTAATGTACCGCATTAACTTTGTGGCAAGAAACAGCCTGCTTGCAAAGCTGCTGCTGTCTTTTGGGTAAGTCGAACTACTGAGATCTTCTGGAGGTCTTGCCCATACAATACTCCAGTCAGAACCACTACATTCTGTTTAATTGCCTCTAACTTTAATTTGGCACTTTCCTAAACTGGTGTAGTTGCCAGATAACCACAGCATCTGGATCTTCAATTTAACATTTCCTATGTAAACTGCAAACAGTAACTGTCATTCAGAAAATGTAAAGGTATTTTCAAATTAAAATTCAAATCTTGACCTACAAATAGGGCAAATGAAGTAATAAAAAGCCAGGAAAAATCTTCCCTTAAATAGATTAAATTGATCAAAGTAGTTTTCTTAAACAAGAGAGATTTGTCTTCTTTCCTGCAAATGGTTCATCTATTAGTGAGGGAAAAAGGAAATGAAAGCTTCCAAAGCTTTTTCAAAAGCCTGGCTTAGATTTTGAAAATGTATAAAGACTAAAAGTCATTGACAACTGAAGTTATTAGACTTGAAAGATCATTAAAATATTACTCTCAAAATCAGGGATTAATCAGGTGTTGTTCTCTTTGTCATACGATTCTTTTTCTGTTTTTCTTCATGCAGGAAAGTGAAAATTTTCAATTTGCTTACTAGCATTGTAATTGCAGATACATAGTTATACATATTCTCAAATAAAAAATTAGGCAGATTATTAACATCAGTATTGGTTATGGATACTGTGTTTGGAGTTTCACTGTTAGAAGTGCATCTCTATAGCAACTCACCATAATTTTCTACATAAAAAATTAGTATTCCAATGGGTCTTAGTCACATACATTTAGTTATCTCCAAGTGATAAACTATCTATTTTTATGCTACCTATATTTGCTCTATGCTTTATCCTCCCTCTTCCATCTGCTCTCTCCTTTCATGTTCATCTCTCTAAATGTAATCACCACAGTACTAGTTGAAACTTCCTTTCATTGCTTAGCTTTCACTGTTCGCATACTTTCCAATGTTCTCCTTTATTCTATGAGCAACCTGCAACTAGGCTTCCTTCTGTCCCACAATTTTTTAAAAAGATTAATGCCACTGTCACCATGCAGTCCTGCTGGTACATGTGGCCCACAACAGCTTTCCACAACTCGCCTTCTCTGTAAAAGCAATTTTTAAGGGAAGTAGTGTATTGTTTCCTTCTCCTTTCCAGACAACTCAAGAGATAACCTGATTTTCTTTGTTTGTAGGTATGGCTGAAACAAGGGAGAGAATGAAGCAACATAGTATGTCAAATACTCCAAGTCTGTCAGGAATGTTTCTTGCTTTAAAGTTTATTAGGCACCGCTTTATTAAAAAAACCCGAAAACTGCTGAGCATAGTGTGACATGGACGGGGAAAAAAAGAACAATCAGGATTTGCAGAACAGTTTTACTGATTCCAGTTTGCTGAGAACTTTGAAAAAATATGACATCATTAACTCTTAAAACCAATTTAAATTACTCCAAATAAACAAACCATCATATAATAATAAATTTATATTTATCACTATAATTCACTATAATTGCATTTTCCTCAGGTTATTTGCATTTCTTTTGATATCACTGCAATGACTGCAGAATGACAGACCGTGAATATGAACATAATGAAATTAAGAATAAAACATTATACTTTTATTTTTAAAATATCAACATTGTCTTAAATAACTTGATAAATTAAGGCACAAATCTTAACTGTAGCATTAAATACACACAAATAAACATTTTAATTAACATATTGCTTTCCCAGTCTTATAGCTGCAGTTAATACAGTTATTTCAACTGTAAGATTCTTAATAGCAGTAACAATCTTAGCATCTCTATTTCCATAAAGAACTTGTGCATATTTTGAGATGTCTTGTTCTTCCTCCTCCATTACTCTCTAATTTCATTTCTAATTATCAGAGAATGAAATGACTCACTGCCTAGCGTCAATAAGTACATTATTATCTTATAAAAACATTAATACTTGGCTTTCAGGGATGGTTCTCTAACACCTTTTTCACAAAGTGTTGTGTTATACCTTTAAATTCAGGCTGACATACAACTGGGGTAAGTGCAGGCCAAATCAGAATGGATGAGTAAATGCTCTGCTTAGAGCATTAACGTAAATTAGGTTATTAATGTAAAAGATATGAAGTACCACATATTCACTATTTACATATGCTATTAACTTTAAAATCAATGTAGATTTTTGTGACAGGTGGAATTTAAAGAATGGAGATAGGCAAAAGTGAGAAAGAAATAATTAAGGCCAAATAGGAGGATGTAAGTAGAGAATTTAAACAGCAGGCAAAGGTCAGACAGCCCTCTTTGTAATGCTCTGACTCCTTCCAGTGGGGGAAAACCGAATTAAACATAAAATGTGTAAGAGCAAAAGGCATAATAATTTCATTCTAGAACAAAATCCCAGCCTGTGCACAACAAGGTGCTAATTCTACTTATTTGCTGTTTGCTTGCTTGGGATAATTATTGGGTTTTGTCCAAATCTAATTCAGGTCTGAGAACACCTAAAAAGATTTTCACGGTTTAGCTCTGGAACCAAAGTAAAGGCTCAGAAAATCACATGGTTACACATTCACTAGACAAACAGTTCTAATTTATTCCTAATTAAGCACTGAATAGAAGAAGTAACTTAAAGAAATCAATTACTTGAATTAAAGATTAGCATTCATTCCAATCCAATGTTTTATCAACTGGTGTGCAATAGCTCGACTTGGTGGTATGAAGAAAGAACGCTGGTTTCCTTTAATGAGAACTTCCACAACCTGCAATAAAACCAGATTTTTTTATCTTCAGAAGATAGTATTATAAACTATATAGAAACTAATGTTGTATTAATGCAGAAATTATCTTCCTATAATGATCCATCAGTCTACCATTGCTATTAAAGAGCTACTAAGAGATTCTCCAAGGTAGATACAGAGAAAGTCCCACATTGTGTGAATTATGACATTTTTGAGCTTAATGTACCCCAAAGGACACCTTCTTCCTAACGGAATTGTGGAGACTGCTAGTATACTATTTAAGGTTTTTGTGAAGCCTATTTATGGCAAGGACCACCAGATGGTGCTCTACACTGTGACAAAAATAATGCTTTTATTTTTACACGCAATGCCAAAGAAGATGTGTTTTCTTGTTTTCCGAAGCACTTGCAAGTAACGTGGGAATACACTTTTAGTACATTTCTGAAGTATGTTTATTACCAGCTCTATACCAACTTGCATGTGACCAGCTGTATTCAGAACTGATATTATTTAAAATAATGCCCCCCAGTGTTAACAGAAACACACTGAGATTGTAGGTGACTAACTTTGCCTTCAAGCTGACTTACAGTCAAAACACTTGGAAATGCTAGGCAGAGGTCCAGTGTTATTAAAAGATTAGCTCCTAAGCTGCCTGTGGGAAAACCTATGAAAACTAAGTTGTGAAAGCAATCTTTCCTTCTATTCACAAACTGAAATACTTTTTTCTTTGAAAGTCTTTTCTGCCTCTCTTTCATTTGACTATAGTTTAACTACTGTGTATAGGATTTCCTATTAATGCACAGCAAGCTGCATTTAATACCAGAGTATTAAGACAGTACTGCATGAAAAAAAAAGTTCAAACAAATGAATTCCCAGAGTCCTTACCTTAACTTCCACCCTCACAGCAAATCTGGTAGCATGCTTGTTTGGAGAAACTGTGATGAATAATGCTATTAAATACTACTTCTGCATGAAAAGCACAGGCTTGCTAAGGAAACAGGTTAAAATAACTTGTGTATCTCCCAAAAGGTAAAGGTGAAGGGCAAACTGGCAAAAATGTCATAAAATGAGCTTGCAAGTAACTCAGACATTTACCGTGAGTATCCCTCTTTCTCTGGTTGTGTCTAACCTACAACCACAATATAATGCAACTGTAGTATGATAAAATGAAGAGTATACAGGCTCATTCGACTTGCTGAAAAAGCAAGTGTCTATTGTATGCCAGAAACAATACAGTCACAGACTAATCAATAGAAGAAGAAAATGAAATTGAACTTTACCTGTTCTCTAGTGAACCAGCGGGCATCCTCTATTTCATTCTTGTCAACTTTAATTTCTGTGGACACAGCAACAGCTAAGCAGCCAATCATTAGGGAGGAGGGCATTGGCCACGGCTGACAAGAGACGTACTGAACATGGCCAACTTTGACTCCAGCCTCCTCCTCTACTTCTCGTCGAACTGCATCTTCTATGGTTTCGCCTAATCAAAAAGGGCAAAGAACAAGCACCTGAGCAAAATACTCCAAGCAATGATCACATCCTGTGTTTTGAACTGACTCAAAAGATTTGAAACTGCCCAAGGCAATTATCGATACAGATCTAGTTCACAGATCAGGGCAACGACCTCAGCACAAGACACAAAAGTCTAATAAGGTAAAACCAGTCACCAAAGCAAAATGGAACTTTGAAAATAAAATGTAGTAATTTCTCCATAATAATATTTATTTCCTGAATTGATAATTCATCTTACACACAAACCATTATTATTATACCTAAACCAACAAAAATTTGGTAGAAAATACATCATTCCTATAATTATTCTTGAAACATTGATCTGTTCATTTGTAACTAGCACTGTGTTAATTTCTGGATTTTCAGTATGATTGTAACAGCATGTACTACAACTAAAAAAATGAGTATTTAAAATTAAAATAATAAGAAAACAGAGATTTAGAATTCTTGCTCACATTTCTGCAGTGTATTCTTCCCTTTGCCTCACTCATCCTTCATTGTCTTAACACATGCAGACAATACTGTAAATTGAAACTGCAATGGAAAGCTTTGCATTCATATCCACAGAAAACTCTGGATGTATGTGTATGGAATGCTGATGGTCACAGGCCTACATATGCACATATGTACTGTGCTGTAACCACTGATTACAGGTTCATTAAAGGACACAGTCCATCTATCAGAAATAAACATCTTGACTTCTTTCAAATGATACCTGAATAAACTTGTTCATGCCGTCACTGTATGACAGCCTGCACACATTTACTGAATATATTTATACACTATAATTTCACTGGTGATTAAGATGTATTCCCAATATAAGAATGTTTTACAAGTTGTTCTGCAGGTACTTATAACTAATTTCAACTATTATTGTTTGACATAGCTATTGAAATATCTCTTTACCTTTCTTTCAGAATTGTGTAATTTCTACTCATCTTCCATATAATCAATCAGGCTCTAAACACATAAGCATATGCTTAATTTTATGTTAACTTTAAGTTACACTTTAACACCTACTTTTCTATGCTAAAATCCTTTGCTAAGTATCACCAGCCAAGGTGATGTTTTAATTTTTTTTCATATACGTAGTGATTTAAGACTACATGATATGAAAACTATGTAAATATTTTTATTTAAAAAATATTTTATGTAATTTTTTAAAATAAATCAGCAGCTGAAAAGTACAGAATTAGTGTATTTATTATAACAACTCATCTATCAGGAAGCAAAAACCATTAATTTGACATAACAAAAAATATATTTCTCTATAATTGTACAGGTACAATAATGTTATTGAGAAAATACATTTGGTAAAGGAAAATGAAATTACTCACCAGGTTCTACAAATCCAGCAAGGCAGGTAAACATTCCTGGGGGAAACCTCTTCTGCCTTCCTAAAAGGCAGTGGTTCCCATCTGGATGGATGACTTGCATTATCACAACAGGATCTGCAAAGGACATGAAAGGAATGTATTTCAACATTTGAAAAACTTCCGGTCTATTCCATACTAATGCACATAAAGACAAAAATAATATTAAAATCATAATTTTGTGCATGCCCAGAGTAAGCTGTTATTTCTTTTCACTTTGAGGTTTCTTTCCATGCAAGGTATCTCTTTTATCTTGTGCAACATACATGCTTAGTAGAAGCAGTTTACTAACCAAGGCTTGGAATGCAGGACAGAAATTACCTGTAACCAAAGCACACAATCTGCTAAGAGTCTCAGCAGTACCAACCTAGCTATGCATCCAGCATAATAATTTCTGCAGCAAACCAATTTGTTATCACCTTCTCTTCACCACAGAGGTCTGAAGAATGTATTTCTGAATAAACACCAGATAACTAGATACTTTGGTGACAATGTAAATACTGACTAAGTACTGACTACTTTCCACCTTGCTACCAGTTTCTCACATGATGTTGCATTTTGACAGCCCTCACTTCTGGTCACTGTATCTGTCTTTTTCTTTCTAACTTAATATTTTCTCCTATTGGTCTAATCAACCCTGTCACCTTGTGATCATTTCCCCTTTTTATTGCCATCTAGTTTTAAGTAAAATGGGACCCTTTGTACTGCTGATATCTCATTTATACTGCTGGAATTCCTAACTTATATTACTTGTTGCAATAAGGTTTGCACTGTCACAGCAATTCTGTATCACAGACTAGTGCAAGAAAGAGAAGTCTGAAGTACTTAACGCTAAACAGAGCTGAGACACACATAGTCTGTGAAGAAACAAGTATGTAAGACCTAGGACAGAAGTAAGCAGCTAAAATAACTAGAAATAAATTGATTTACATGCATATAATAAGAATACAAACAAGCCACTTTTGACTGAGTATTCTCACCAACTCGTGGATATGATGTGTTGTGAACTCCTTGGAGACTGGGACAATCTTCTTTTAAGCAAGTTTTCTTGTAACCCCCTTCTTCAATCTTGGTTGCACTCCCACACGTTGGGCAGAATCGGTAGCGGCTGTGCCATGCTAGAACAGATCTCGCCTGGGCTACTACTCCTTTAAAACAATACATTGAAAATACACAAAATCAAATGCCAATTCATGTTAAGCTTTTAACAGCATAGAAGAAACAAGTAGCAAAGTTTAACATTAAAAAAATCAGAGTGTGGTTTGAATCATAATCATGGCTACAAGAGAAGCTGAGCAATATGAGTTATGTGTACCTTTTTCATTGCAGCACAGCAAATGCAATAGAACATGGTATTAAGTAGCTACAGGGCAATTTATACATTCAGAAACAAATTCATCCAGATCAATATACCCTGTTTCTCACAAAAGTCACTTTGTCTTGGCAAAGTGCCAAAATTATATGTATCAAGTCTTCTCCAGATGCCCATTTTAGGGCTACTACAGGTATTGACATAATAATGCCTTGTTCCACCTAAACTTAAGGTGCAAGTCAAGCTTTCCCCTTATCCTTATGTAAAAGCAAAACTACAACAGCAGTCACTAACAACATTTGTTGCCCATACAAACACTAATTCACTTTGGGATCCTGAATTTTCAACACTTCCTTGTCAGATGAATATCCAACACATTGTTATAAAGGACTTAGGTTCTCATTTATTGTAATGAAAACTCAGTAATGCCAGATTTTTTTCTTTTTTTAATGTTAATAACGTTCATGCCTGAATATTTAAATACTGTTTAAAACCCATGATGATCAACAGGTTTTACAGTCTAATATTGTCATTGCAGAAATTAGCCCTTTGCAAATGCACATGTTCTTACAAAATTCTTAACAAAACCACTCATAGGCTTTAAAAATCAAAAATTTTTAAAAAATCTAAATATTTCTAAAGTCACTAAAAATACACAATTTCTTTGCAGTGGTTTGTCTTTTCTTTGAATTATACCTCAGGGAATACCAAAGTATATCTTTATGATTACACATACTGCACTTGCTGCATTTTATGCATCTTACCAGCTTCTTTTTCAGGTAGCTGCAGTAGTGCTGGCATTGGTGGGTGAAGAAAGTAACAGTCCTCGTGCTTCTCTTTAAATTTTTCAGCAGAAGCAGAATCTATGCTAAGAGCAAACCAAGCAACTAACCCATCTTCTTCATCTTCTTGCAGAACTCTTCCATTGCAAGCAGCCATCAGGCTCATATCGAACAGAAGTTCAACTCCAAGAAAAATCAAGGTACATTCCTCAGTTTGGTTCATGCACTGTTCCACATCCTTGTGGTACAGCCTGCAAAGCTTTACTTCTGGTTGCTGTGAGCTCTCTCTTCCCCCACCCAAAGTAACCAAGGGACTTAGATTTGAGAAGAGGAGGTATACTGTAGCTGGATGGCTTTGTTTTTTACTTAGCCACTTGGAATCTGTTCTTTTATCACTCCTTCTGTTCAGAAGAGTCATGCCAAAGTAATTTTCATATTCTTTCACATCATTTGACAAAAAACTAGGCTTCTGATCACCTTTCACATTAGCTAACAAATTAGCTATGTGTTTGTACCCCCAAAATTTAGCAATGTCCAGAGCTGTCTGCCTTGATTTATTAACAATGGATCTGTCACACCTAAAGAAACAAAAAAGAGCTGAGGTTACCAAAGTAAATAAGTTTAGGGAAGGTCCTGACATGGTATTATTCTTAATTACAGCATATCTGACACTATTAAGGTACAAGAACTTCTAGACACTCTGTCTAAACTGGGTAATCTTTAGGCACAATATTTAGCACTATGGTAATGAAATATAATTATACTTCTTTTTCTTTTGTTAAGGCTGTATTTCACATTTTTGTTGATCCTTTCCAGATTATCATTAACCAAAATTCATGCAGTAGCACAAAAACAATGAATTAATTAAAATTCCACACGCTGTATCAGTAAAAAAAAAGGCTCAAAAATATTGCTTTGAAAGTCAGGCTACAGGTCTGTTCCTCATAACCAGTAATCAAAAAGGAAAAAAAAAATAAAAGCAAAAAAAAAAAGCAGCCTAACAAGCGTTACTTTCTAGAAGCTACTGGAAGTAGCAACAAAACATTTACAACAAAATATCTTACTGAGGTTAGTTAGCTTGTTCAGTCTGGAGAAAAGAAGACTGAGGAGAGACCTCATGGGGGTCTCCAACACTCTCATGAGTGGAAAGCAGAGGGGCAGGTACTGATCTCTTCACTCTTGTGACCAGTGGCAGGACATGAAGCCAGAGTTCAAGGAATATTTAGACCACACTCTCAGGCACATAGGCAGGCACATGGTGGGATTCTTGGGATGTCCTGCGCAGCTGCAGGAGTTGATCCTCATGGGTCCCTTCTAACTCAGGGTATTTGGTGATTTAGCATAAAATTAGAATCATGAATACAGCCTCTGCTTAGTGACAGGAGCTGGTTTGTGTAGGAATCTTTTAGTTACCCAAATGTCTGTAAAGTTAAACAGATGAGGGAACATTGCCTCATTATATGTATTTAAATACTACAGACAAAAAGAAACCCAAACCTGAAATATATTGAGGTTGATTGGGAGGTCAAAATAACACACTTATTTTTTGCTGATCTTAAATTGGTAGGTAAAACAGAAATGTCACTGTAAACTACAAATTACATACTACTTACTAGACTCATCACTTTTTAAAACCAGAAGAAGCCAGTAAATATTAATATTGCTGATACACAGGTAACTATACCACAGGCAAGACCATTTTGAGATTTTATATTAAACTCAGTAGTTTTTGAGGGAATTTGAGTATAGTTTAGAAAACTATTCAAAACTTAATTACAAGCTTTTGGTACTAAAGAAACTTCTTTCATGACCAGTCACAGGACTCAAGGGAATGACATGAAGCTCTCTCAGGGGAGGTTTAGGCTGGCAATCAGG
The DNA here is from genome assembly GCA_013399875.1 of Gymnorhina tibicen. Taxonomy (NCBI): domain Eukaryota; kingdom Metazoa; phylum Chordata; class Aves; order Passeriformes; family Artamidae; genus Gymnorhina; species Gymnorhina tibicen. Next base: position 4,158 of record VXAZ01002947.1, on the reverse strand, counting down.
AAAATGTTCTTTACCCAGAGGGTGGCTGAGCACTGGAACAGGCTTCCCAGGGAAGTTCTGACAGCACCAAGCCTGACAGAGTTCAGGAACTGTTTGGATAACACTCTCAGGCACATGGTGCAATCCTTGGAGATGGTGCTGTGCAGGACTATGAGTTGGACTTGATCCTTGTGGGTCCCTTTCAGCTTAGGATATTATATGATTCTACAATTCTGGGATTAAAAAAACCTGACTAGATTTCCAGGATTATTCTCTGTAATGTTATGAAATATTATCTTCATAGACATTCAAGTTTATATAACCAGCAACTGTAATTGTTGAAATAATTATTCTAAGCATTAACTAAAATGAGACCAATGAGGCCACAGCATCATCTCATGAACTATATTCAATTGCCTAAGAGAGCAACCATGAAGAGGACTTTTAAAAGTGATATTCACTTTTTTTTAAATGAAAAGCATAGCTTCAAAAACTGTTATCCTATTTACCAATTGATAAATTCCCCAGCATCTCAAAAGATTCCTCAATACACAAAATCTGGCACTGAGATACTCCTCTACATACTGAAATGTACTAATTATAGTAAAAAACAGTGGGTCATCTAATGCCTGACTCTGAGCCTCAGCAGATGCCAGAGGACTTGGGTAGAACTGAAAAAAATAACAAAAATGGGTGGAATGATTACTGGAAGCTGCAGAATGCTATGCCTGAAGTTACTCATTAACTACAGAATGAACGAAACTTGCTTGTTTCTGTAATTAAGAGTGCAGAAAGGAACAGCCCGAGCTTGATTAATGTTAAACTCAATTGAGCCTTATTTGATTCTAACTTAGTTTTGAAACATTTTCCATTTGAAGTATTTGTATCTCAACTTTATTCATGCTTGACATACATTTTCTTTGGGGTCTGAAGAAGAACAGCATTCTTTGCATTTCTGAGTGTCTTGAAACACTAGAACTAAAACAGATGACTTGAAAATAGGAGGTTTTTGACAAGCAATGAACATACTTGGTGTCATGCCAACTCAAGAAAATAACGTTGACATGGTCAAGGAAGAAGGAGGAAGCGTATTGTCCAAAACCTAAGATTTAACTTAAATGTATCTATCATTAACTTTGGAAAAGGTGAGTCTCTCATGTCCTACTGAAGTCAGCAAACATTCTACACTAATAAAGATTCAAGTGGATTACAAATCAAATTTAGAGAAAAAATTTTAAGTGGAACAATCAAATACACCAAATTTATATTTAATACAGTGGTTGGAATGGGGCGCAAACTTTGTTCCATTCTGTTGGCCTCCGTGAGGAGTGACAGCATATCCTTGAATATCAAAGGAGTAACTTTAGAGATGCTCATAACCTTTAGACTTTCTTAGCAAATATGAAAAGCATGATGCAACAGCAGAAACCAGTTATAAATTGACACAGAATACATTTTCCTGAGTTTTAGCCCTGAAAATTCTGCCACTATTTGTCTGGTAAATTTACTTCTCTGAGACAAAACTGATAGGGGCACAAAGAGCTCTGCAAAATAGAGCTCTTGAATGGGGTCTACTAGACAGCTTACCCTTCTTGAAGAAGGACCTGCACAACCTCGAGGTGTCCATTTCTGGCACCGTACATGAGGGCTGTCCAGCCATTCCCTGCGGCCGCATTGACCAGTGACGGGGAGCGCCTGAGCAGCGCCTTCAGCCTGGCTGCGTCTCCAGCAGCAGCAAAGTCATGCAGCTGAGAAACCATGTCCTGATGCAAGTTCTTTTCCAAGTCAGTCATTGTGTCAACTAAGTTTAAAAAAAAAGAAAATAAAAATGCCTGAGGGCATATCCACCACTACTAAAACGATTTAAACAAAAGACCGAACTTTAATGCTGTACAGACAACCACTGAAAATACAGACACAACAAATTCTTGTGACTGGTGTGATATTGTTATTCCAAATCAAATCTTTGTCCCACCCATCTCCAGACATAGTGAAACTTTACCTTAACAATCAAAACCAGTTTTAAAGAGGCTTAAGCACTTTAAGATTTCACTATGGAAATGAAGAGTCTTCTGAGTGTGAAAAACATGTCGTGGTTTCTAGACCGAACGCACACATACAGACAGAGATACAGAGACAGAGACTCATACACAGTGCTGCTGGGACAGCTGCGCAACACAGCGACAGCTTCTATTCCCTCAGGGCCCGCTCCACTCCCTTCCCCAGGACCGCGACGCGGCCTCAACAGCGGAGCCCCGTTACCGTGCGCAGCCTCCGCAGGCAGCCAGACCCCGTCCGCGCTCCCGCCGCGCCCGGCAGCGCTGCGGAGCAAGCACCGCTCCGGCGCGAGCCCGAGAGAGGCCGAGCGGGGCCGAACGGGCCCGAAAGAGACCGAGCGCGGCCGAGCGGGACCGAGTGAGACTGCCCCGCCCAGTCATTGAGGCCGGCGCCGGGCTGTGCGTTCCCGGAGGGAATCACCGGCTGTTCCCTGAGCGTCGCTGCCGGCCGGGCCGGGGCGCTGCATAGGTTAGAGGGCAAACAGCCATTTTGTCCGCCGGGCAGGAATCTCGTTGGTTATAAGGACGCGACTAGATTGATTTTCAGCATTGCTTCACCGCGCTAGCAGAAGGCAAGCGTCGGTGGCAACAGAATGCGGAAGTAGTTGTGAGGAAGGTGAGCAAGTGGCACGACGTGGCAGGGGAGAAGAGTTATCGAGGAAATCGGAATGATTAATAAGCCAGAAGTGTGTCCTGCCTAATGTCAGGAAAATTGCACAAACGCCGGGGGTTTATGTCCAAAAAGGAGCCAGAGGACTCCTTCAACTTTATTCGAATAAAGGGAGAGTGTCCACCGGGTCCGCAACCGCGAGATTTTCTCTCTCTCGGTTTCGGGGGGCGCAGCCTCCCTTTTATCCTAAACTAAAGCGTGCCCGGCTGCACGTTGCCCTCCTCCTTTCCCTGTTGCTGAGGTACTAGGACGGTACAGCCTTCCCGCACCGCCTACCCCATATACCCCTCTCCCTCCCCCGCCCCCGGTCTGAACCTGTCATTTTACCCCAGAATTCAGAAGTTCAGGCCTGTGCAGACCCTTGTCTGTTTCAGGAGCCAAGCTGTTTGGGCTCTGTAACGAACCTGCTGCCCAAAGTTAGTAGAGACATTAAAACCCATTTCAAAGATGCTATCACCCATACCTTCACCCATCAAATTGTTTGTAAAGACATTAGCCTTCCTCTCACTAAGAAAAGCATTGGAAAATCGAGGCTATACCAGTCCTATAGAAACGAACATGGAAATGTTATCCTAGAGTGCTAAAAGAAAAAAAAAAAAAGAAGAAAAAAGAGTAGCTTTTGAAAGGTCAAAATAAAAGTTTTGTACTGTACAGGATAATCCTGCAAAACAGATTGCAGTTATTCCAATCACCTAAAGTTGGAATGCAAAGGTTAAGCTAAATCCAGTTCTTCCATCAGTATTACATTACTGGTTTCCCCACTTGTATTTGTATTAAAGATGAACAACTAACTCATACAAATCTTTGTTTTAATGTTTTATTTGAGATATTCACCATTGTATTCAAATAATAAAATGATTGGTCATCAGCTTGTTTTCAAATCTGGCCCTCAGAAGCTCCATCAAGTTTCTGTTTCAGCAATAGAGCTGTAGCTCGAGATACATACATACATACATACATACATACATATATATATATATATATATATATATATATAAATATAAAAATATGTATCTATAGAGGTATCTTACTCAAGGGCAGTGACATTTTTGAATCAAGAGTATTGCAGAAGTTTAGTAATGTATGGACAGGAATAAATAATACAAGGAAGCAGGTTTTATATCTTGCTGATGGCAGGATACACTCTCTGTGTCCTGACATCATGTCAGCAGTTCCCAACTTGCATGATTTTATGTACTTCTGGTGGAATTTGTGCCATCTTCCAGTACATCCTTGCAAAAACAACTTAGTACCCTTTGTTTAAAATACCAGTAGCTATAATAAATTGCACGTGAATTTAAAATTGTAACATATCAACTTGTGAGTTTGAAAATATTTTGTTTCTACTAACAGATGTAGTTACTTTGCTGGATAAAAGGTTACAAATTCTTGGGAATATTGAAACGGTCCAAACTGGGCCAGGAGACATTTCAGAGATAGAGTCAGAGAAGT
>VXAZ01002934.1:7972-18567 GCA_013399875.1 Gymnorhina tibicen | reverse complement strand
CCAGGAGACTGGACAGAAGCTGTAGAGACATCCGGGAAATAGTTAAACAACCAATGTACAAAACATTTTAAATTTCTCTTAAACTCACCCAGCACAGAAAGGAAAAGAGAAAACAAAAAAAAATCAAAAGGAGGCTCAAATGAAGGTCCACTCACTCTCCCGGGATCTTCGAAGGTCAAATAAAACTTTTGGCAAGGTCCTCTAGTATTTCAGCCGTTTCCTTGCATCCGGGACCGCAGAGGAGTGCCGGCTGCCCCTGAGACCGACCTAGATAGAACTTAGATCTGTTCTCAGGGGGTAGCGGCTGCTCCAGATACGACACCTGGTCTCCAGAGAGAGCCCAGGGACATTTCTATACGGTTTTAAAAGCCCCACGTTGGAGAGCCACTTGCCACTTTGTGGGCGGGAGTGGAGAAAACCGCAGCTTTCTCCAAGGAGATCCTAGGCTAGGAACTCCTGGCGGTGCTATGGGCACCTCGCTTGACCTTTTCTCTCACCCATGCGGTGGAACGCACACAGCCACTCTCACACTGAGCTTGCTAGCTCAGGCAGGTACTAGAGGCAAAGATTAGAGGCGGCTCTTACCAAGGGTTCTGATGTTTATTCCGGCCTGCACCCATGCAGGCCAGGGAGCAAGAGGACGGGCCTCAGCTCCACATGTTCTTATCAAGGGGTACAGCAAGGGGGTGGGGTAATACACCAAGGACCAATGGGGGGTGACCAGGGGGCAGAGTGGCCATCTGGCTGTTGGCCAGTCAGAAAGACCTGATCTACACAGGGTCACAGGATCCGATGGGAGAAGCTTTTCTAACTGAGTTACAGGGGTCTCAAACTTCAGAGTTTGTCCACCAATGGGTTCCCTTTGGACCTGGGCTTTTTGGCCCCCCAGCTATAACAGCTGATGGTTCTGATGCCACAACATATCTCCTGTTAATGGGCCCATCAGTGCCTTGCCTCATGACTCAACATCCCATTGTGAGATGCTCTGCCCAGGGGGAAGGAGCCAAGCATTCCCATCTGGATATAATCTGGGGTTTGGAACAGCACAAGCAGCCTTACCTACTGGGATCCCAGAGGACCAGAGCTACACAACCACCACTGGACTTTCCGAGGAGGACCAGACCTTTTCTACAAGATCACCACTTCAACAGAACCACTTCAAAGAGAACTGCTGCTATCACCGAATCGGACTGCTACCAACACCCTGCCCGGCAGGGTGTCAGGTCATACCCTGACTCTTTCAGGTTAAACCAGTTTCTCTGTATTATTGATTTGTTATATATATATATCTATTAGTAAAAGAACTGTTATTCCTATTCCTCATATCTTCGCCTGAAAGCCCCTCAATTTCAAATTTATAATAATTTGGAGGGAAGGGGGTTGCATTTTCCATTCCAAGGGAGACTCCTGCCTTCCTTAGTAGACATCTGTCTTTCAAACCAAGACAGATCGAGGCTAAAAGACAAACCAGCAGCAGCAACTAAAATTTTTTAACCTAGCAGCATTATGGTGATGTTTTATAGATTTTTAGCCCAGCACAAAGAAGATGGTGTGCAAGCATGAAAACAGGGCAAGAGAAATCTAATGGCTTCATTCAGTGACAATGCTGACTTATATGGATGTTTGGCTATTGCATGAAATGTGGGAGTACTACAGGACATGATCAGGTCTTTCTCTTTTTTCAGTCAGCCAAATTCCACCTAAATCCTAAAGCAATAGAGAATCAGATCAGACAGGATGCCAGTACACACTGACCAGTTGATCAGGGACTCCACCAAATCCTCTCCACAGTTGGGGTGGTAAGTGAATCCAAGGTGCAACACTTCAGATATATTTGAGCAAGGGTGAAAGGGGGGTGAATTCTTGGACTGGTGAGTATCATATTTCATTTCTTCTGCAGAGGGGAAAAAAAAATTCAAAAGGTATAGGTTTATAGGCTTCAGTCCTCACATAAGCCACATGAGAACACTCAGCAGTGGCCCGTAATTAATCAGTGGGATCAGAGTGGTGTAACAATTGGAGGTCTGGACTTAAGGGTAAAGGAAATGGGTAACTTAAATGTTATTAAATGTGGGATTGAGCCAGTCCACAATTCCTCCCTGTAGCCCTCTGGGTTGTATTTTGAAAAACTGGAACAAGTTTGGGGAGATCCAATGACTAAAGATAAAATTATGAAATACTGTAATCAGTGGTGGCCACCTTATAAATTGAAGGATGGGGAAAATGTGTTGATGTAGTTTAATATTCTCTTACGGTTGATGTTGTTTTGTCACTGACCTGGTAAATGGGATGAGGGTTTTTATGTTGATGCTTTTATGAAATTGTAGAGATTCAAATAGTCAGAAAAAGTGGAAATTGGGAGGAGATATGTTAATGCTATGTATCAAGGAGAAGGAGAAAAGGGATTGTATGTTGCAGGGGGGATGGGAAGAAGAGGATGTGCAATTTTTGGTACCAACAGCTCCTCTGAATGGCCCTTAGAGTGTGCTACCTCCTTAGTAAGGGAACAAAAGAGGGCAGAAAGGGCAAGTGAGGATTTTAGCCCTATAGCTGGTATATAAAGAGGGGACAGTGTCCAATTATACAGGCCCCTTAAGGCAGGCTGTAGGAATAGAAAGGCAACCTGTCTATGTACATGTTCATTTTGCTACTTAGGATTTATTGAACTGGAAAGGATCTGTTGTTTCATACCAAAAGAATCCTGAAGGAATGTATCAGCTTTTGGAAACTGTTGTGCTGACTCATAACCCTAACTGGGGGGATATGCAGGTGTCCTGGTTTCAGCTGGGATGGAGTTAATTTCTTCTCAGTAGCTGTTACAGTGTTGTGTTTTGGATTCAGAATGAGAATGGTGTTGATAACACACCAATGTTTTAGTTTTATGCTAAGTTGTGTTTATTCTAGGTCAAGGACTTCTTTCTTGGCTCTGCCAGTGAGGAGGTTTGCAAAAGAATGATGCTAGGTGATGAATCCACAAAGCCAGCACACCCTCAGTATGCCAGGTACCCGCTTTTATACACTACAAACAGTGAAAGATTAACATTTCCCCTATACCCACAATCTAAAGCGATAGCCATTGGCTTTGTCTCCATTTAAAGATACAGTACAAAAGTATTTTACTGCCTATGCTCTATGGGGAAGGGGCTTATGTGAGTAAGGGGCTTCTACAGCCAATGGGCAGGTATTTTACTGTGTCAATGATTAAAGGTTATCACAAAGTTCAAGTAAAATTCTTCTTTGGCTTTATTAGCAGCTTGTTACTGTGTTATCTCCTTGTTTGGTTGGATTTGTGGTGTCATCCTATTCTTGCTTTTTGGGTTGTGGCTCCTGGTTTCTACTAACTAGCTACAGAGATAAAGTGTATTATGTATATAACACTGTTAGAAAACATGACATGAACAGGGGAAAATTCCTCATGGACAAAAGATTAAAAAGTGATACACTGGTACAAAAATCTGCTACACATACATTTATATGAAAAGCAGAATTGTAGTAAATTTCTACCTCTTATGTTGCATTAAAAGAGTTGTGATGTCAGGCTGCCCTTAATCTTCAGTTTGCTGACATTATTTCTAGCACTGTGTTCCTTCTAGGATGATATTGAATAGAACTGGATTAGAAATAAGAAGTAGTATTTACTTATTAAAGTCCTTTTTGCCCTTCCCTCACAGGTAAACACATTTAAGTTTGCTTGACATCAGATAACAAATCCATGGTACTGTAAATCACTCTACCTACAAAGAAAAGCTTACAGTTACTAAGATTTTATTCTAAACATAAATGCTTGAGATTATTATAGCAAGTGAAGGGGAAAGTCAAATTGTAAGTGCTTGGCAGTGATAATCTGTGACCAAGAAATTATCTGCCATGGAGGGCAAGAAGGCCCTACTGCAGAAGGGGTTGAACTGTCTGGAAGCGGGAATGCCAGAGACAGAAGGACTCCCTGTAAGGGAGTGAAGTTTCCCCTGGTGATGAGATAAACAGCCACAGCATTGTCTTGTAGCCATCCTGGAATGCAAGTGCTCAGGGGCCACCTTTGGGCAGCAGAGCTGGGCAGAGGGGTGGTTCCAAGGCGGGGCTGAGACACCTCATACAACTGCTCATGGGATTGATGCTGGTGCAGGGTATATAAGGAATAGGCTTGTGATGCATCCCACACAAAAGATATTAAGAAATGGGGTTATATTTCTTTATAAATGTTATATTTAATGTTCTATCTGAAAGTGCTCCATACTCAACTTCTGTGAAGATTCTCCTTCTGATATGACCTAAAAAATTATATTTTTTGAAGTGTGAAATCACAGTAATGGTCCTAGACTGGAAACCCTTTATCCTTTAATATTCCTTACTGGTACTTTAAGATTATATTATTATAACTAACTGTTGCTTCCTTAGGATGTTACCTTCATTCAACAAGAAACAAATTACTGGGTTATAAACACATGTATCACTGTGGCCAAATTGGTATCTGGAAGGATTAGGCTAATCCTCAAGCTGGTTGGGCCAGCCTAGTTTATTTGGAATCTTACCACATCTTTGGTCTAGCCACTGCCTTATTTTACAATTTGAGAATGAATACATTTAATGATAAGTCTTTAATAATATTCATAGATCTTGGGCTGCCCAGTCCTCTGAGTTGGAGGACCACAACTGCAGGAACAGTGACTTTCCATTTGTGCACACTGAAATTTTAAGGGACCAGCTGTATCAGTTGAATGTTCATAAGTCCATGGGGCCAGATAGGATTCATCCCAGAGTACTGAAAGAGCTAGTGGATGTTACAGCAGGACCCCTCTTGATCAGCAGGACCCTGACCAAAGGTCTTTGGAGTCTGGGGAGGTCCCTGCTGACTAGAAGCTAGCCAGCATTATTCCAGTTTACAAAAAGGGCTTGAGGGAATACTCAGGAAACTACAGACCTGTTAGGCTAACCCCAGTACCTGGAAAAATCATGGAGATCATCATACTGGGTGCTATTGAAAGACATGTAAAGGACAATGAAGTCATCAGGCACAGCCAACATGGGTTCACAAAAGGAAAGTCCTGTCTATCTAATCTGATATCCTTCTACAATAAGGTCACCTGCTTAGTAGAATGAAGGGAAGGTGGTAGATGCAGTTTTTCTGATTTTTGGAAGGATTTGGATACTAACCCTCGCAGCATCTTTCTGGACAAGTTGTCCAACTGTGGTATGAGTAGGTACACACAGCACTGAGTAAAGAACTGGCTGAAGGGCAGGGCTCAAATGGCTGTAGTGAATGGGGCTCCATATGGCTGGTGACTGGTCACCAGCAGTGTTCCTCAGACCTCAGTTCTAAGCCCAGTTCTGTTCAATATATTTATCAATTATCGGGATGCAGGAGATGAATGCACCATTAGCAAGTGTGCTGGTGACTCTTGCCAGGGACCAGAGGCCTTGCAGAGGGATCTAGATAGACTGGAGCATTGGGTAATCATCAGTGGCATGAAATTTAACAAGAACAAATGTCGGGTTCTGGACCTGGGACAGAGAAACACCAGGCGCAAGTATAGACTGGGAGACGAATGGCTGGAGAGCAGCCCTGCAGAAAGGGATCTGGGGGTGCTGGTTGACAGCAGGCCCAATTGGAGTCAGCAGTGAGCCCTGGCAGCCAAGAGGGCAAACCATGTTCTGGGGTGCATTGAATGCAGTATAACCAGCTGGTCAAAAGAGGTGATTATCACCTCTGTATTTAGCAGTGCTTTGGCCTCCCCTTGAGTACTGTGTGCAGTTGTGGGCCCCACAATTTTAAAAGGATGTGAAGGTACTTGAATGCATCCAGAGGAGGGCAACAAAGCTGATGAAGGGCCTGGAAGGAATGTCCTATGAGGAGCTGCTGAGGGCTCTAGGTTTGTCTAGTTTGGAGAAAAGGAGGCTGAGGGGTGACCTCATGGCTCTCTGCAGCTTCCTGAGGAGGGGAAGCAGAGAGAGAGGTGCTGAGCTCTTCCCCCCAGTATCCAGTGACAGGATGTGTGGGAATGGTTCAAACTGCACCTGGTTCAGACTTGACATTAAAAAGCATTTCTTTGCCAAGAGGGTGGTCAAACACCAGAACAGGCTTCCCAGACAGGTGGTCAATGCCCCATGTCTGTCAGTGTTTAAGAGGCATTTGGACAACGCCCTTATGAAAATGCTTTAACTTTGTCAGTCCTGAAGTGATCAGGCAGTTGGACTAGACTGTTGTAGGGTCCTTCCAACTGAACTATTCTACTCTATAGCTAATAACTGAAGAATAGTAAACCTTGCTGGATGTCCAGCCAAATGGAAGCAAGTCTAAAGAAATCAAACCTCTCACCAGACAAGCTTTTTCTGTTACAGTTCTAAATCATGCACAGACTCCAACAGCCACTGTGGTGGGTTGGCCTTCACTGGCAGCCAGGTGCCCACCAAGCCACTCTCTCACTTCCCTTCCTCTGCTGGATGGGGAGAAAATAAGATGGTGAAACTTTTGAGTTGAGATAAAGGCAGTTTAATGAAGAAAAGCAAAGGCTGCATGCAGAAGTAAAGGAAACAAAAGGATTTTTTCTCTACTTCCCATGAGCAGGTGATGTCCAGCCACTTCCTGGGAAGTAGGGTTTTAGTATGCATAGCAGTTCCTTCAGAAGACAAACACCTTAATAAAGAATGCCCCCCTCCCTTCCTTTTCACTTTTAATGCTGGTCATTACATCATCTGGTATGGAAGATCCCTTTGGTCACTCTGGGTCAGCTGGCCTGGCTCTGTCCCCTCCCAATCCCTTCCCCAGCCTATCAGCCTTTGGGGGCAGGGCAGGGTTGGAGAGACAGCCTTGATGGTGTGTGAGCACTGCTTAGCAGTAGCCAAAACATCCCTGTGTTATGGATACCATTCTAGCTACAAATAGAAAGCACAGCACCATGAGGAAAGTTAACTCCATCCCAGCCAGACCCAATACAGCCTCTCAGAAAATAAGAACCCAAAGATGCCTTGCTGAGTCATGGCTTGCTCAGGTTTTCTTTTGAGAATAAAAAGGGAGGAGAAGGTAAAAGACCAAGGAATTAATATATTTATTACCTGTATGAAATAAAGCCTTTAAAGGCTCATGCTTTATAAAGCTTTCCCCTCTTCTACTTCCCTCCATTTTCCCGTGGTCTAACATCTATTTTTTGGATGACAAAAAGGCTTCCAAAGAAGATACAGTCCAATAAAGAAAACCAAAAAAACCCTAAACCAACTCCTCTTCTAACTACCAATTTTACATTCTTTGCAAAAAAAAAAAAAAAAGAAAAAAAATCAAGGAAAGGAAAGAACAAAACCCAAGCAAACAATTTCTGATACTCTATACACACAGTAAGGTGTAGGTTATCCCTTGAAAGTGACTAAAGAGCTTCCACCAAAATGTTTTCATTTATACTTTGTTAGGCTTGTTTTTTTTTTTTAATACAATCTAAAAGCAGAAATTAAAAAACTTCAAAATTAAGGCAAATGTAAGTATACATGTACATCATCTTTGGAACACAACAACTATTTGACTACATTGTGAAAAGGTTAGACTAGTAAACATGAAGAGCTAATGAATAAGGATGGCTGTGGGTTCAAAATGATTAGTAATGCTTAACATGCCAAAAAACAGATTCCCTGTATGATACAATCATTCTTTTCTGCTAGTAAGTGATGTTAGAAACAGTTGGAAGGCTTAGGTTTGTTTTTTTAAATAAGTACATAGCTTTTAATTCCATTTATATAGATACTTTTTCCTCACATGAATATTTAGGAAATAATCTTTAATTTCTCTACACTTTAGGTTCTTGGCATTACTGGAAGTGACTGCATCTAAACAATGATTGTTTAAATGTACTCAACCACTTTAAGACAAGGCTGGTCATGTCCTATAGCTACCTTTTAAAAATCAGGTAAATAATCATCCTTTTAAAAAGTGTAAGAATGACCTGATTTGTTCTTTATTATCTGTTTCCTGACAGTCTCTTAACCCAGATCACCAGTCAAGAAGATAGAGGATTTTGCAGAATAAGAGTGATACATGAATATTTCAAATCAAGCCAAAAAAGTTCAAAAGCTTATTTCAATATTATCACCATAAGAAACAAACTCATAAATTCCTACCTGCTAAGACATCTCCTCTCACTTTTCCACTAATGTTTGAGAGAAAAAAGGCATACCACTTAACTTTAAATTTTAATTTTCAATAGTCTTTCAGGGAAAAATTTGCCTGAAATATTTCCCAATGCATAATCTACAAGTTTGCACATGCTATTTATTCAAACAATTCTTCAACTGTTCTAGAAGCCTTGCATCTGCATCCTGTAGAATTAATACAGTGGCTTTAGAGTGAAAAAGGATTCAACTCTATAGTCATCAGAGACCTATCAGTCATCCCTGACATTTGTCTAAACCATGCTTTAGCTTTGGATGTGAAATGGTATCTTTTTCAACATATTCATTTCAGGCAGTGAAAATCCAATCAAACTTATTAGAACATCATCAGCAAAGTCTGCTTTGAGATAAACTGAACCACCAGAAATTTTTGTCTTTATACCCCTGGACCCATTGCTGCTTGTGAGGTTTCTATTAAGAGTTAAAATAAAACATCTAACTTTCAGAATTGGAAATTATTTTCCCATCTCATTAGCACTGTTAAGAACACAAGTGAGAAGCCTCATTTACAATATAAACAGGTTGGGGTCTGTATTTGTATCAGAGAGGTGATTTTTACACTTTAATCATGTTAAAGCTTTGGAACTGACAACAGAAGGCTAGCCTGATCTATCAATGTTATCTAGAGACCCAGTCCAGGATTTGGCTGCAATAGCACCAAATTTTGGTGGTCATTGTCTCAAGAAAATCAGTGGTTAATAAGCTCTAGCTTCTTGATAGTTTTGGAAGCATCTATGCACGTTTAAATTGTATAACTGCACTTGGAACCTATTTATCCCCTAAAAGGGGGTGACCAAGGAAGTCAACCTCCCTACAGAATTACACCAAAGAAAAATTACTGTAAGAAAAGTAAAAAACCACAAAGTTTTTGTCTTCTGACATTATAACCTGCAGCTAAGAAAAAAATACCCTGCCTTTAAGTTTGCCCCAAAACTCTACCACTTGGAAAAAACGGTACAGTTACTTACAGGAAATAACCCATTTGTTTACTAATCAACGGGTCTAATCCCTAGCATGTCACGCCATATTCGATAAGTTTCTCATGTCGTCCATGCAGTCCTTAGACAGCCTGTCACCCGCTTGGCGCTGCTACCTTGTGCCAAGACCCCCGAGGGCGGTAAGGCCAGCTGTCACCCCACATCCCTGCGGACACCGACGAGCTGCAGTGGACAGCGATGGATGCTAAGACGAGATGGCCCGCCCCACCAGAGTCACATTAAGGACGACACATACCTCCCTACTCCTCAAACAGGCTGACCAGAGCCCAAGCCCCTTTCCCCGCACCCTACCCTCAGCCGAGCCACCCCATACACTTATCTGAGGCAGGGGCGGTGCCGAACGAGCGGGCGGGCAGAACCAGCAGGGCAACCTCCTTCCCATCACCGGAGTTGTAGGTGGGAAGGAAGACGAAAATACACCTGCTCTCTGTACACAACCCCCAAAAACACCGCGCAACTCAACAGCCAATAGGAGGCGTGGCGCCACGCGCGGCTTTAAGCATCGCAAGAACAGTGCCCCGCCTTCTCCAGTGCTAGGGAACAAGCACAAGACGGAGTTTTCGCAGACGCCATTTTTTCAAAAAACCTCTGAGGTTGCTCTCCTTTACTGCCTTCCATTGTCTCCACTGTTCTTGCCGCTCTTCTCGTGGCTCCTGTCAGGCAGGTAAAACAAACAAACAACCTAGGCACACTGCGGCGGTGCAGGGTGGATAATACTCTCCTCGTGATACTCAGGCCTGTCTCGCCGTGATCTACACGGAGGGCGGGGCGAACTAGAGGCCATCCCTGCCCTGATGGGCAGCTGCCTTACCCAACGGGGCCGCAGTGGGTTCCCCATGGGGGGGAGGAGAGGAGGTAGTTGGGCCAGTCATCTGGCGGTGCTGGTGGATGTGTGTGTTGGTAGTAGGAGCTGCTCACCTTTCTCTCCCGTACGTGGTGGGTGCAGGTAAGCGCGGTTTGGAGGGGGTGTTGCTTGCACTGGGGATGGGGTAGGGGGGATGGGTTAAGCCGGGTTGAAGGAAATGAAGCCGTTGATTGCACCCCTCCCGACCCTGTTGTGTGACACAAAAACACGGGAGGCCTGTTGCCGCTGGGCCTCAGGATATTCTTGGACTCTCGCAGGGAGAGTGCGGGGCGGCGGAATTGGTTAGGTCTGGGGACTGCTGCGTGGAGAAGGAGGGGGCCGGGAGTGACTCCTCCTTAGCTAATGTGGAGTGGTTTTGCGCAACCTGCGGACCCAAGGGGGCCCCATCTGCCCTAAGGGAAGGGTGAAAAGGATGATTTGTGTCTCTGCCGGCAGCCGTCGCGCTTTGGTGGCCTTAGTGCGAGCACGGCGGCCCAACTGGTGCCGCTCCCGGAGGAGCGGTGTGGCGGAGGCAGGTCGCACTAGCGGGGCCGTGCTAAGGCGGGGGGGGGGGGGGGGGGGGCGGCGGGCGGGGGGGGGGG
>VXAZ01002927.1:113896-130373 GCA_013399875.1 Gymnorhina tibicen | reverse complement strand
CCCCCAAAAAATGAAATATTAAATAATTGTTGTGGTTTGTTTCGTAAGGAAAAGCCTCGCTCTCTGTGGCTGGGGGAAAACTTCCTCAAACTTCCAAACAGAAGCTTCAAAGAATGGGGGGGGAAAAAAGCAATTTCTCGTTCCTGGAGGCTCAGGGGTGCCCAGATGGCTCTGGCAGCCGGGAAGGAGGGAGGACAGGCAGTGAGGGGAGCGCGGGGCACTCACGTCCAGGTGGTTGGTGATGGGCTCCCTGACCACAGAGCCCCGCCTGGGCTGGTATTTCTTCACGGGGTCGTATTTAATGTGCTTCAGGAAATCAGCCAGCACCCCGGCTGCCCTCATCTTGTCCCGGATGGACTGGCCTTTCTTCAGACTGATCCTGCACAGAGGGACAGAAAACCCCAGTGAGCAGAGCAGAAAATAACAAGGTTTGGGCATTTTCTAAGGCTCAGTTCTCTGGGCTCCTCTGAGCCATGGCAGGAGCTCTCCACGTCCCCAGGAGCTGCTCTCCATGCCCCAGGAGCTGCTCTCCAAGTCCCCAGGAGCTGCTCTCCACATCCCAGGAGCCCTCCAGGTCCCAGGAGCTGCTCTCCAGGTCCCAGGAGCCCTCCAGGTCCCAGGATCTCCCCATATCCAAGGAGCTGCCCTCCAGGTCCCAGGAGCTGCTCCCCATGTCCCAGGAGCTGCTCTCCATATCCCAGGAGCTGCTCTCCATGTCCCAGGAGCCGCCCTGGGCTGTGCCCACGCCGCGGAGCTGCCGGACACCACACTCCCCGCGGCTCAGCATCCTCGGGCTCCGTTCTCCGCCCTCTCCCCGCTCCTCCCGCGCAGCTCACCCACCTCACCGCCCCCTCCGCCAGCTGCAGACACGCCAGGACCACCAGGAGCCACTTCATGGTGCCGAGCAGTCCGCGGTCACCCCTGGGGAGGCGGCAGCGGCCGGGCAGGGCTGCTGCCCGGGCTCCCGCTTTTATCCCGGGAGGCAGCGCCGGCCCTTATCTGCTGACCTCCGCTTTCCATTAGCACCTCTCGCAGCCCCGGCCTCAAGGGCTTCTTTGTGCTTCGGGCCGCGAGGATCCTGCGGGATCGGCGTCCCGAGGGCAGAGCCTCGGGGGCGAGATCAAAGGGGAACGATCCGATAAGGGGTCGGCGCTTATCGGGGACGGGGGACCCGACGTCACCGTGCCGGGCCGTGACTGGGCTCGCCAAAACCTGCGCAAGCCTTGCCCCGGGACAAAGGGACTCTTGGCGCGGGAGGGAGACGCTTTTGTCTGCCCTCGTTCCGCCGCCGCGGAGAGCGGGGATGGAGGCTGCCGGCGGGGAGGCTTTCCCGGGACACGGGGCGAGGAGATGGAGCCCAGCGGGTTCCTTCTCTTGGTCTTTCCAGGGGGGTCCCCAGGTTCCTTCTCTTGGTCTTTCCAGGGTGGTCCCCAGGTTCCTTCTCTTGGTCTTTCCAAGGTGGTCCCCAGGTTCTTTCTCTTGGTCTTTCCAGGGTGGTCCCAAAGTTCCTTCTCTCGTTTCCTCCAGGATGGTCCCCAGGTTCCTTCTCTTGGTCTTTCCAAGGTGGTCCCCAGGTTCTTTCTCTTGGTCTTTCCAGGGTGGTCCCAAAGTTCCTTCTCTCGTTTCCTCCAGGATGGTCCCCAGGTTCCTTCTCTTGGTTTTTCCAAGGTGGTCCCCAGGTTCCTTCTCTTGGTCTTTCCAGGGTGGTCCCCAGGTTCCTTCTCTTTTTTCCTTCAAGGTGGTCCCCAGCTCTGTCCTGCCTTCTCTTCATCAGCATCCCAGACCTCCACTCCAGGAGATGAGCTCATTTCCGTGTCCTACCTGCTCCTGCTTTCACTGTTCGGACAGAAATCACCCATTTTTCCTTTTTTTTTTTGATTTTGTGGAGCGCATGATTCCCTCCCCATCTCACATCCAAAGGCAGGTGCTGTAACCCCCAGGAAGGTGCAACCCACCCTCGGGGTTTAACCCACACTCCACGTCCTCACGCCAGCCCAGAAAGCCAGAAAATTCCTTGTTTGCCTTTTTTTTTTTCCCCGTGAAAACAAAGGAACCACAAACACAAACTTCCCAAACTGACAAGCACCCAAACCAACCAAAACATTCTGAGTTTTTACCCAAATATTCCCTAGGAAATGCACCAAAATGGGTTTGGCCACGACCTAAGTATTTCCTAGCGAACAAACCAAAGCTTTTTTCTGTCATAACCGAAATATTTTCTGGCAAATGGCAAATTATCCTTTCAGTCGGAGCCCGGGTGTTCTCCAGAGCTCCTCCTTGCATCCCAAATCCAAGCAACGCAGCTCTCGGAAAAACACCTTCTCCACCACGCGGCACCGCTCCCGCCGCTCATCCCGCGCGGATCCCATCCCCTCGGAACCGCGTCCTTCCCCGGGCGCTGAGAGCGTCCCACGGCAGTTACCGTGTTTGCCAGAGGGACTGGCGGGAAGGTCGGGTGGCTGAGGTCGGGTGAAGAAGCGGATCCTGGCGGGAACGCGGTTATGGGAACGCCGGCAGAGCCCCACGGGGCACGGGAACCCGGTGCAGCACTCACACGCTTTCCGCTTCCCGGCGCTTCTTGACCCAAAGCGGGGCAGCTCTGAGGGAATTGCTCTGGCAGGAATCGTGGGTTCGCGGTTTCCAGCGGCAGAGAGCCGGAATCATGCACCCACACCACTCCCGGGGCTTCCCTCAGGGCCCGGCTCCGGGCATTCCCGCTCCTTTGCTTCCAGTTTCTCTCCTGTGCTGGTTTGGTGGCCCAGCTCCAGCTCCGGGAATCCCGCCTCTGCCTCCACCGCCTTTCCCGGGGTGCTGCAGGGGGGGAGCCCAGCACTCAAGAGGAGCCTGTGGAACCCGGAGAAGGGAAGGTTCTGTGGAGACCTCACGGCCCCTTCCAGGACCTGGAGGGGTTGCAAGGAGCTGGAGAAGGGCTTGGAGTTCATCAGGAACTGCAGAGAGGGACAAGGGGGAATGGGTTCAGGCTGAAAGAGAGGAAATTTAGGTTTGATATCAGGAAGGAATTCTTCCCTGTGAGGGTGGTGAGGACCTTGGATGGAATTCCCAGAGCAGCTGTGGCTGTCCCACCCTTGGAAGTGTCCCAGGCCAGGTTGGACGGGGCTTGGAGCACCCTGGGATGGTGGGAGGTGTCCCTGCCCATGGCAGGGGGGGGGAATGGGATGATTTTGAAGTTCCTCCCAACCCAAACCAGTCTGGGATTCCATGATTCCCTGCCCCCGGAGCAGCTGTGTTTATGAACCCACACAGGCACTCGGGTCCTTCCCCCGGTGCTGCACGAGCTGCTTTCAGTGTTTTATTTCCAAAACAGAGGCCGCGGTACGCGGGAACAGCTCTCATCACATCCAAATAAAGATTCCTCTTTTCCCGCGAGGAAAAGATGGGTGAACAACCTGTAAATAAATGGTTGGGCTCCGGGTCGGGCGTTTAAATTCCCAAACCAGGAGAGGATCAGCCACTTCCTGATGATGAGAACCTAAAGGGGCTCTCAGGGAGCTGGAGAGGGACTTTGGACAAGGGCACGGAGAGACGGGACAGAGGAAATGGCTTCAAACTGACCAGGAACTGTCCCGTGAAGCTGTCACCAGCCAGGACAACCATCCTATCCCGTTTATTCCGCACCGTTTCGCGCTTCCAGGCAAACCAGGAGCCGTCCTCAGGCCGCAGAGCTGATCCTCGGAGAGGGGCTGCCCGGATTTCCGCGGGAATAACCCAAAGGAGCAATGGCACAGCAGCGCCGGGGCCAGAGCAGCTGAATCCCCAAAGCACCTTTGCTTCTCTGCCGCATCGGAAGTTCAGCGGCCGAGGCACCGGCACAGGTGACAAGGACAGGAGTGGCACGGGAGGAGCTGGAAGTGGCACTGGAGCATCTGGGCCTTTCAGCTGGGAAAATCCCGCTCGCTTAGGGAAGGAAACCGGATTAGATCCCATCCTTGCAACGAGGCTTTTCCATCCCCTGGCCCCTAATTGCCAACTCCAGAGCTCCCGGGGTTCTCACTGACGAATTCACCCCCGGTAACAGCAACCCAAACCTGTTCTGCCGCCTCTGAGCAGCATTTCCAGACCAGCCGAGTTCGGGGGAAAGACAAAAATTCCCAGAAAGACCGAGGGCAGCCCTCCCGGAGGCTGGAATTAGGAAACGGGCTCGTTAACGATCACTCATTAATGATCCTCCACCTGAGAGGGCTGAGCAGCATCACACAGAGAATGAGAGAACTGCAATGCCACCACCCCTGGTTTGGTTTTTCTCCCGGCAAACAGCACAATTTAGGTAATAAAAACCAACAGTTCCTCAGAAATAGCAAACATTCGAGTCTCTCTGCAGAAATATTCATCCTTTAACCCTCAGCACCTCTCCTTTCCCCTCCCCGTGAGGCAGGCACGGCTCGCAGGGATTCCCACCTCCTTCCCCGAGGGAAAAGCACCTAAAATGGGTTAAAGGAGAAAAAACCCTCCCATGATAAGGCACTGGAGCGCTGGGAGAAGCTCTGTTCCTATCAGCAGATTTTTGGGAAAGGGAAGAGGGGAAAAATCTGTGCATTCACCCAGGAGGAAACATCAGGGGAAGGAATCCGGTGGATTAACTCAGACTCAAACAAGAGCCGCTTGGAAAGGTCAGGGCAGGGATGTTCCCTCTGCTCAGCCCACGGCTGCTCACAAGACATCCCGAAATTGCAATTCCAGGTGCTGGGAGGAGCCCAGCGAGGACAGGTCAGTCCCCAGTGGGGCCACACAGACCCAGTCCCCAGCCCACCCCCCAAATTCACCTCATTTTGCTGCCCAAACCCTTTCTGAGAACCAGAGTCTCAGCAGACGTTTCACTGAAGCAGCTCCTTCCTCGCTTTTCCAGTTCCCAAATCACCAAGCTGAACCGTCTGAGCTTGGGGGAGAGAGGAGGAAAGCTCGGAGCGTCCCCTGAGCTTCAGGGACAAACTCCAGGGCGGGTTTCGGATGGTTTTTCCTACCCGTCCGTACCAGCCGGATGCACAGAGCCCGGGATGGATCCCTGAAACCCAAACGCAGATTTATGGATGGAGCCACCAAGGGCGAGGGTTCTGCTGAAAACTGGGAGGGTATTCCACGGCTGGAGGGATCACCGGGTATCCCAGTCCCGTTTCCCATCCCAGCCAGCAGTGCATCCATGGGGAAAGCCCAGCAGAGCGTGTCAGAGCCAAAGGAAAATCCATAAAATCCACCTTTACAGCAGACCGGGGAAAACACTCCCAACCCAAACAAAACAGCCACGGGGAAAAAAACTCCAAAAAGACCCCAAACCACAGAACCGAGGGGATGAGAGGACACGGACTCGGGATTCCCTCCCCGCTTCCCAACCCAACCCCGGCTGCTCCTCTGGAACCGCTTCCCCCACGGCCACTAGAGGAAGCTGCGGCACCGCACGGGAGGATCCCGAATGTGCCACCTGAGCTCCCGCAGCCTTCCCCGCGCCTCCACTCCTCCCGGGAAAACCAACATTACGGAATTCTCAAAGGGTCCCTTAAGGCGGCTTAGTGCGGGCACAGCTCCGGGGAAGTTTCCCAAAAAAAGAGGGGAAATCGCTGGGATGCGAACGCGGCGCGCGCCCCGGGATCCCTTAAGTTCCACCCTGGCTGCCGGCACCGCGATTCCCGTTCAATGGCTCGAACGCGGAACGACCCACGGCAAACAATGAGGGCCGAGAGCGGCTTTTCATTCCCAAAGCTTCCCGGGGAGTTTGGGATGGCGCTGGAGCTCGGCCTGCTGAGCCAGCAGGGCCACGGCCACCGGCGAGAGGGGACACGAGGGGATTCTCCACGCTGGAACGCGCAGCCGCCGCCAGCTCGATCCTTTCTCCTCTTCAACACCAAGGGAATTCTCCTTCCTTGGAAGAGGAGCAGCATCCCGCGGGATAAGGACGTGCCGGAGGACGGCGACCTGGATCTGCCGCGTGAGCACGTCCCCGTCACCGCCGCTTCCAGCGTCCTTCGGGAGCGCTGGATTTGCCAAAGGAAGGAAGGGAGGCCCGGGTGCCGCAGCCCAGATCGACTGGAGGACGTGAAATCAGCAGCCCGAGCGATCCAAGAGGGATTTCCCAACACAGAGCTCTCGTGGAGCCGCCGAAACGGGACTGCCAGAGTTTTTAAGGAACTCCAGGGGGAATTCCCTGGCGCCAGGAGCTCGCAGCCCCTTCCATGCCACCCTCAGGGACACCCCGGGCAGCACCCAAGGACAGCCCCAGCCCTGAGCTGCCGCCGCCCGAGGCACAAAGAGCCCAGCCCAGCACATTCCCCGGAATTTAACCCACCTGGAAAGGGGGTGGGAAAGGGCCCTTGCCTCCTCCTCCTCCTCCACGGAAATGGAAAACATTTCATCCTCTTTTCCCTTCCTGGGGAAAAAGGGGAAAGGGATTTCGTATTTCTCAGCTCCAGCAGGTTCCTACAGAGGCTCCAGAGGGAGC
This sequence comes from Gymnorhina tibicen, assembly GCA_013399875.1. Classification (NCBI taxonomy): domain Eukaryota; kingdom Metazoa; phylum Chordata; class Aves; order Passeriformes; family Artamidae; genus Gymnorhina; species Gymnorhina tibicen. Next base: position 123,925 of record VXAZ01002927.1, on the reverse strand, counting down.
TGTGCTGTCCCACAGGGTGACACCGACAGCTGAGAAACTCTTTATTTAAATACTTTATTTAAAGCTTAACGCAGTTAACTTTTATATATATATTTATATATATTTATATATAGATATAAACAATTTCTTCTCTCACTTCCCTAAATGAAAGCTGGATTTAGGGGGGAATACATTACGTGGGGGGTTGGTTTTTTTCCTTCAAATAAAGTCATTTGTTATACATATAAAAATATATTACTCGGGTTTCCTTTCCGTTACGGGTGACACAAGGGGCGGGGCGGACGAAAAGAACGGAGGACGAGCACGAGGACTTCCAAAAGGGAAAGAAAAACCAGCGGATTGAAGCATGTGGCACACTCGGAATTTACAGTGCAACAGCAAGCCAAGAACTCCACGCTCTGCGACACAGACATGGCACCACTCAGACTTGGGACACGTGGCCTCGCTCCCGACAGGGTCACGGCTCTACAGGACACGACAGCACCAAAAAACCAAAAAAAAAAAAACAAAAAAGGCTGAACTTCCAAACCCTGGGAATCAAGCTCCTGGCCCTCAGAAGCAGCTCGGAGCTGGGGGATGGGGTTCTTTCCTCTTCCACGGAACGTCGACGCCGCGAAAACACCAAAGGGCGAGGGGGACGCGAGGCTTGGCCGGTCCGTGCTGGGCACGGGCCCGGCTCCCGTCCCGGGAGGAACACGGGCACAGCCAGCACGAGGCGGGGCTCCAGAGCATCCCAGAGCACTGCTCTCCGTCGGGACAGGCACGGAGGAATCCAGGGAAGGGCCGAGCCGCCGCGCGTCCCGCGGGGAGGGGCGCGGGGGGACGTCCCCGGGGGCAGCTCGGCGCAGCCCCGGCATCGAGACGCGAACCCGCGGCAAAAGGCCACAAATTTACCCGGGGTTTTTAGCCCTTCCAGGTCCGTAGCCGAGGGAACGAACTGCACGTTCACTCGCAGCGCTGAACGGAGGCCGCTCCCGGCCCCAGCCGGGCACGTGGGCGCAGGCGACGGCTTTGATGCCGCTCCAAGCTCGGCTGCCCGGCGGCTCCGCTCCCACTCCCACGTCTCCCATTCCATTTCCCACCCACCCCGTGACAGCCAGGCCCGAGCTCATGAATTCCTGATTCCCGGCTGCTCTTTTCCACGACGTTTTCCCCCCCCCAGCTCGGCGGCTCAGCAAAGCCACCGAGCTCTCTTGGGACCTGTCCCCCCAGGCAGGAGCGAGCCCCAGCGGGCGCACGCTGCGGACTGGCACCGGTTTGGCGACGAACCGGGATGCAAAGGAGCAGTTCGTAAATAAATAAAGTCAACAAATAAATAAATCCACAGCACTTCTCAGCAGCTGCCAAAAAGAACCCTCCAAAAGAAACAAAAAACCAAAGCAGGGTATGGCACAAGTGAAGTTTTCCAGACCAAACTTCCAACCTCCCTCACGGTTGTGGCCTTTCCCTCCTCTTCTAAAGCAGGGAAGGGAATTTTAAGGACTTAGGCAATCAGGTTTCTGTGATCACAGTGAGTGCCCATGGCTCTGTGTGTGTCCTCCTCGCTGAATTGCAGCTGCCCAATTTAAATTCAATCTGAGACAGGGACAGAAGGATCAAAAGCTTCAGGAACACAGGGAACAGTGAGCTGAGGGGGGAAAGGCCACGGCGTGAGCTCCCCCATCTCCAGGGACCTCTGGAGCCACAAGGCAAATCCCAGCTCTGGAGCGGCCTCCTGGAGCTCTCCTGGAGGTGCGAAATCCACAGGGAGCAGGCTCGATTGGCACGGAGCTCCTAAAGCAGCTCGGTTTTGGGAGCGCTCCCCCACGGCGCTGCCCGGCTCTGGCTCCGCTCTGCCCCACCCCGGGCCGTGCCACGTCGCCGCTGGCACCTCGCGCCCGGAATTCAACCCTCGGAGTCACCGAACATCCCACAAGGCTTGAAAAACGAGCGACACGGAGAGGGGAGGACGGACGGACGGACGGACGGACGGACGGACGGACAGACAGACAGAGCCTCAAGAGCAGCAGCTGCAGGAGCCACCCCGGGCCCCCCAGGGAACGGGCAAACGATGGCCAACGGGGCAGGGACCGAAGCCACGACACGCGGGGCTGGCACTTGGGGCCCCTCACAGGGGCAGGTCAGTGCTGTTGTGCCGCGTTTTCCTCGAGGTGCCATCGTCCCTGGGCAGCGCCCGCTGCAGGCTGGACATGGCCGCCGTCTTCTCGAGGTCGATCACGGCGTACGAGCCCGTGCGGCGGGCACCGGGGCTGGCGGGGGGCGGCACCCGGGGGTCCTGCTGCCCCTTGCAGGGCTCAGACTCCAGCTCCACCTGGATGTAGTTGAGCTGCCGCGGAGGCTCCGGGCAGGGCCGGGGGAAGTCGAAGCTGAAGACGTTGGGCAGGCGGCTGCGCCGGGCTCTGGGCAGGAAGGAGCGGCGAGGCTGCGGGGCCGCGCTCTCGGAGCCCGGCGAGTTCTGCAGCGGCTCCTCCTCGCCGGCCTCGGAGAAGCCGCCGGGGGACGGCGTGGGCGCCGTGCCGGCGTCCTCGTCCCTGCGCCGGGCCGGCTGGAGCTCCCACACGGGCGGCAGCGCCGGCAGGTTCTCGTAGTGCAGCAGCGCCGAGCGGCGATGGGAGCAGCTCCCGTCCTCCCAGGACGCCTTGGAGCGGCCGGCCCGGCACAGGGACGAGGCGCCGGGGGCCACCAGCCCGTTGAGGTTCTCGTAGATGCACTGAGGGGACGGGCACCCCTCCTGACGCTCGTCGTTGTTGTTGTTGTTGGGGGGGCAGAGGCGCGCCCGGCACTCCCGGGGGTGCCGGCACAGCCGGCGGTAGCCGGAGGCGGGAGCCAGCACGAATTTCACCTCCCCCGGCTGCAGGAAGACCTGGGGGTTGCGGTCTTCCAGGGAGCGGCTGTGGTTCCTAGGGGGGAAAGGAGGGTGGGCTTCAGGCAAGGAGTGCATACAGTGCCGGCCCCTCGGCTCTGGCTCCCCGGTGGCCGTGTTGACGTAGGTGTGGGACTGCAAGGAGAGAAGCAGAGGGACAGTGACAGGAGGAGAGAGCAGAGACCAGAGCAAAGCAGCTGAGAAACCACCAGGAGAGGGGAATTCATCCGGTGGGACAGGAGAAAAAAGGGATTTTGGAAGTCGGGAAGGTTTTGGGAGGCAAAACGTAGAAGCTGGGTTTAGGTTTTGTGGGCCGGGAGGGAGACAAAAGGAGTCCAGCTGCAGACCCGCACCGCGCGTCCACGTGGTTGGACAGGAATTTCCTCTGGAAATTCTGCAGGAATTCTCATGGAAGTTCTCAATTCTCATGGAAAAGGTGGTCAGGCTTTGGAAGGGGCTGCCCAGGGAGGTTTGGAGGTGTCACCTGCACGTGGCACTCCATGCTCCAGGCTGGCTGACAGATGGGGATCGGGCACAGGATGGATTTCATCTTTTCCGAGGTCTTTTCCAACCTCAGCGATTCCGGGACTCTTGTGTCGTGCTTGATGCACGTGGCCACCCACAAACCATCTCCTCAGGTGATCCCTCCCACCTGCCCAGGCCTCCCTGGGTTCTGCAGGAAAAAAATCTTAAAATCCTACAACCGGAGAGCAAAGAGCCGAACCTCAAAACTAAAACTAAAGAGGGTCCGAATTTGGGGGCTGTGTGACAGCTAGCAGGTAACTGCCACCCAAACACCAGCGGGCTGAGGACACAGCTCAGATTTTCGGGACAGAGCAGCAGTTCTAGTGAAGTGTCAGAGAGCAGGAGCCTCCAGGAGCAAAATAAAGAGAGCGACAAGGCGTGAGAACCCCCTGAGCTCTGAGGGAGGGAAACCCAGACTTGCGGAGTTTAGGGAGGGTTTACCTGCTCCTCAGGGCCCAGGAGGGGGTGAGTAGAGTCTTCCCCCACAGAGGAATGTCTCAGGCTGCTCACTGAGGGGTGCCGGGCTGCGGAGTAGGACAGGGATTCTCCAGGGAAGCTGTGAAATCCATTGGGAACTCCAGTGTAGCCCAGACCTGTGAGAAAATCAAGGCAGAGGAGCATTAAATTGGTACAAAACAGAATTATCACGCTTTCAGAGCGGGCTGGGCTCTCCTGCACACCCTGGGAGGCAAAACCAGCCTGTCCAGGGGACGCACACAAGGGAAAGGCCCTCCTTTAAACCCAAGGAATCCCTCGTGGAGACAGGAACTGAGCCATTCCAGCTGCGGCTTCCTGCAGAAACCCTTGCAAGCAGCACTGGGAGGAACCCAGCTGAGGGGTGACAGCTCTGGCTGCTCTCCGTGTCGCCGCTCCCAAATTCCACGTGGGGCCTTAAGGCAGGAGCACACACGGGGCAGATCCACGGGCAGAGTGATGGGAGCACCCCGCAGACGTCACTCCCAGCCCCGTGTCCCCTCCCCTGTCCCCACGCGCTGACGGGGCCTTACTGGTGGGTGCCTGGGGGCTCCGGGCCAGCTCCCGGTCCGAGGGGTGGCTGTTCCTGGTGATCACCACGGGCTCTTCCACCACGTTGATGCTGTTGCACTGCATCAGCTCCTGCAGCAGGTTGAAGATCTCCTCTGCTCGGGAGCACTTGAAGGCAAAAATCCCTGCCAGGGCCAGAGAGGAGGGTCAGAGCAGCGAGGAATTGCTTTAAAAACACGTCGTATTCCCACTTCCGAGTTAATTCTGATTCCTGCTGTTGTTTGGCACCATCAAGCCACGGGAAAACAACCAAAACCCCGTGGATTATTCAGGAAATAATCCCAGAATCACAGCGTGGTTTGGGTAGGAAGAGACCTCAGAGATCACCCAGTTCCACTCCCGACCTGCCACAAGCCCAGGTTGCCCAGAGCTCCGTCCAGCCTGGCTTCAAACCCCCTCAGGGCTGTGGTACCTCACATCACACGGGCAGGGAGGGCCTGGGGAGCTGCTCACCTCCTCCATCTGAGCTCCCCCGCCACCCAGCCCATCCCTCCCCAGGGGAAAATCCAGGGAAAGCCAGGCAGTGCCTCCTCAGAGCAGGAGCGGGCCCTGCGCACGGCGGGGAGGGACGGGAACGTCGCGTTTTTAAGCATCCCTGGGATTGAAGAGTCTCTCCCCAAAGGAGCAGCCCCGGCCAGGAACCAATCCCAGGCTGGCACACACCAAAGCCATGGCAACGGGAACAGCCTGGCAACAAGGGCTGCTCCCAAAGAACCGCGTTTTCCACGTTCTGGCCACAAAAAAAAAAAAAAGTCAGCCGGATCTGCCTGGAACCAGGTGGGGAGCAGCAACAGCAAGGAGGCCTCCGGGTAAAGTTAATAAGATAAAATCCTACAAGGGAGGGAGAAAATTCAACAAAACCCATCATCCTTCTCGTTTCTGGTAAAAACCCTGCAGGATGTGAGAGCTCTGCCTCATCCCCTCTGCCTGGACCCGAACAGAACCCAACCACACGCGGGGCAGAATTTTTACCACCGGGTTAAGTTCTCACCTCCGATCCTCGACCCCGCAAAAGGCAAAGCAGAAACCAAAGGGCGAGCTCCCCCGACAGGAGAGGGAAACCCCACCGAAATCACTATTAAAGAGCAGCAGATGCCACTTGCAGCTTCACGCAGACCCCGAGCACTCACGGGAGCCCTTTTGGAGTTTACAAACGCATTAACAGAATGAGGAAACGGCTTTTTTTTTACCCCTCCCAGGGGATGCAGACGCCGAGAAAACGTTCAGCTCTTTTTAAAAGCAGGAGAGACAGACTGGAAAAGGAACCAACAGGCCCCTCTGTCAAACTGCAATTGCTCTATTCCCAGACTATTCCCAGCGCTCCTGGGTGACTCAGTCCCCTCTCCGTGCTCAGAACGTCAGGGAAACGTGGAATTCCTGCTCCTCTGTCACAAAGTGCTGCCAGACCCAAAATCAGAGCTCTGAGCAGAACCAGCGCCGACCGGTGCAGGGGAAAAGCACCGAGGGAAACAGAACTCAACCAGCTCCTGCCCTGTGGGATAAATAACCCTAAAAAGGGACCTGGGAGAAGGCGCAGGCGCTGCTTTACCCTGAGCTGAGCGATGCCTAACAGAGCTTCAGGTCTTGCAAACGCTTCTCAGCTCCTGAGGGAGGCCCGGCAACCCCTCCTGCCCCAGAGCACGGAGTAACAACCCCAAAAAGCGCTTCACCAGCGTCCCCACGAGCACCAGCAAGGCAAGGCCACCAGATTCACACCCGGTTTCACCCTTTGAATCCGGAGCGGCCCCCGCGCGCGCGAGGGAAGAGCCGCGGAGACCCCGAGCGCCGGGAATTCGGGAGGACACCAGGACCAGCTGCCTTTGGGGAGAGAAACCTCAGCGCTGCTGCCCCCAGGGAGCCCCTCAACCCCCCCTTTCCCCCAGGGACTGACCCTGCCCGGTGTGGCAGCGGCGGCCGCTCTCGAAGGAGAAGAGGTTGGAGTCGAAGCCGTAGCGGCGCAGGCACAGGTAGGGCCACCTGACGGCGTCGCGCTTGTGCGTGTGCAGGATGAGCTCCCTCTGCGTCAGCTCCATCACCCCCGAGCCCAGCTCGTGCCCCTCATCGTCCACGTTGGTCACCTGCAAGGGGGCACGGCGGGAGAACCGGAGCCACGGATGGGCCGAGGGCGGAAAAGAGGATCCCGGGATCGGCGCGTTCCAACCCCCGCTCTGATCGCCGGGCGGGCACGGCCGGGGCTGGGGGCTCCAAAGCTCCCTGGGCAGTTCCAAGGCCTGGCCACGCTTCTCATGTGGAAATTCCTCCTGATTTCCAGCCTAAACCTCCCCTGGCACAGCCTGAGGCCGTTCCCTCTTCTCCTGTCCCTGTTCCCTGGGATAAGATCCCAAATCCCCCCCACGGCTGCCCCCTCCTGTCAGGGAGTTCTGCAGAGCCAGAAATTCCCCCTGGGCCTCCTTTTCTCCAGGCTGAGCCCCTTTCCCAGCTCCCTCAGGAGTTCTCCAGACCCTTCTCCAGGTGCTCCAGCTCCATTCCCTTCCCTGGACACGCTCCAGCCCCTCGATGTCTCCCTCACCGTGAGGGCCCAGAGCTGGACACAGCCCTCCAGGCGCCCCTCACTGGTACCCAAACCAGCCCACCCACGAAGCACTGCAATTCCATGGATTCCCCTCCGTTTCCTGCTGCCTTTTTCCCACCTGAGAGCAGGGATTCGTGGCTGGCAGAGGCGCCGAGCTGCCAGCCCTGGAGCCTGCGAGCTTGGCAGCTCCGCCGCTGTGTCTGAGCCCAGGCTCTGGAACACAGCCCTGGGCAATAAAAGGTTTTTCTCTCCAGTCCCCCATTTCCTCGCATTTCCCAAGCAGAGGCAATTCAGCAGCAAATACAAACATTTGCAGCAGGGCTTTCTTCAGGAAAAGGGGGGAAAAAACCAAAAAGCCCCAAAGCAGAAGCGATGTATCTGCAAATCCTCTCGGGCGATGTTTGCGCGCAGGAGCAGAGCTCTGCTCTCCCCTCGTGCACTCAGAGCTGTCCCAGACCCTCTGATGGGGCTGAAGGGGTGAAAATTTACCTTGAATTTGGTGGGGTGGTTGTCTGGGATGCTGTCTGTGCACAGACAGCTGCAGCAGCTCCCCATGACGCCAGGCAGAGAGGCAATCCCTGGGGACAGGACACAAACCGGGTCAGACCCCCGGCCCAACTCCCCCAGCATCCCTCCCCCACCCCAGGGGGGTTTGGAGCTCCAGCTCTTCGCTCTGCTCCCTGATTAGTGTAACGCTAATTAAAACCAACAGGTTTCTTACCATCAGGCAGTTGTTGGGTTTGTTTTGGAGGAGGAATTCCCAGTGCGGTCCCCCCCCTATCTCCCTCGGGACTTCATGGCAGGCAGGTTTCACCTAAAACACGAGGGAAACACTCCCATCTTCCACCTGGCAAGGAGAAGGCAACCAAACAACGATAAAAGCAGAGAAAATTAAAAAGCAGGGGGTGGGAGAGTGACTGAACTTCCCTTCAAACACCCCAAGGAAGGCGGTGTTTTAATTTAAACTACGTTTGTATCGACACAGAAAACTCTGCACGGCAACGAGAAACACGCAGCTTAAAAAAACCAAAATTTAAATGAGAGATGTTTTACTTCCTGGCTTTGGGATCCTAAAAGGATCCTTAGGATCCTAGAAGGAGTGGGGTTGACCAGGGGGAACGAAATAAAACTGAGCAGCCAGGGGTGGTGAGGCAGCTGCTGCTGAGGAATGCGGAGGTGCCTTCACTGCAGGGAAGGTCCTTCAGGGTCAGAGAGCCAGCAGCTGCTCTGCTTTGGGGTAGGAGAAGCAGAAAAGGCCAGAAAACACTAAAACTCTGGTACCTGACCCAGTCAGTGCGAGGATCAGGCAGGCAGGAGTTGCACGCAACAGGAGTGAGAAATACTCCCGGGCTTTTTAAACTGCAGTGAGAAATGTGAAATTCTGCTGTCCCCAATGGAAACTTAAAGGACTCCAGATCCAGCCCCGGGCAGGTAACAGGGGATGATGCCAGGTGTGCCCTGAGAGCAGCTCAGGATCTCTCCACCCGAGCCACCAGGATCCCAGCCTGGTACTGGAGCAGTAAATGGCAAATTGGGAACCTCTTTCCGTCGGGAGCCTGTCCCTCTGCCATGCCAGAGCCTGCCTCCCCCCTCCTCCAAACCAAACCACGGATCATGGAGTGGCAGAGCTGCCCTGGGCCCCCGTCCAGCCTGGAGGGAAGGGGAAGAGCCACCCCTGAGCTGCCAAGGGGTCCCATTCCACATCAGGACAGCTCCTAAACCACCTCCCACTGCACCCCGGTGCCTTCACTCGGGCCCTTGGAGAACTCCCCGCCACGCCCCAGCCCTGCCAAGTGCCCGGAATTGTTCCCCAGGAACAAAGGAAGCCGGTGCCAGCTGCCCTCCCGCACACACCTGCCAGCCCCACACCCTGCCCCTGCCTGTTCTCCCAGGCTCAGCCCGGATTTGTTCCCCTCACGGGCTTTGGTCGAGAATTTAGCGACAGATCCTGCCCGGTCTGATCCGGGCACTGGGGGCCACGTCCTCTCTGGCTGAGCCCTCCCACTCCCTCCTCAGGACCCCCCAAATCCCTCAGGAACAGCAGCAGGGAGAAAATATTCTGCCTTAGCCCCCTCTTTCTTTATTCCTCTCTCCCTCCACCCCCATCTCCGAGGGGTCAGCCTGAAGTGCTGTGGCTGATCAAGGACAGTTTTTACGGTGAGGAGACCGAACAAATGAACTAAAAAAAAACCACCCCGAGCTCCCCTGAACGCTCCCTCGGCGCCTCCCACTGTGAGTGTTTCAGCAGCATCCCTTTCACACAGGAACTCCCGAGGCTCCTGCTCTGCACTTCCAACACCTTCCCAACACCTGTTCGCCAGCTCAGAGCTCAGCCGGTCACTAAAAACACCCCAACAGCCCAGCACGGCTCCCCACAGCAGGGGTGGGCCCCTCTTCAGCCCACCAGCCCCATCCAGACTCCCAGGATCCCAACCTAAATCCTCCTCAGCCCCGCTTGGACCGGGCTCACCTCTCCCAAACTCCCAGCCGGGTCATTCCCCTCCTCCCAAACCCTCGGCCTGCAGAAGCCCCTCGTGCCTTCATCCTCCTCCAAGCCTTTCCCTTAAACCCGGAGCTGGAGGGGAGGATCCCCCTGATCCCGGAGGATCGGGGCACCCTGACACCCCCTGCCTCGGGACACACGGAAACCTCGCCCAGTGGAAAAGCGCCCGGTCCCACATCAACCCCTCCAGGACACGCAGGGACAGACCCAACACATCCCCCCCAGGCGGGGAGGGAGGAAGAGGAGGGAGCAGGGGGGCAGCTCTAGGGGCAGGAGGGGCAAGGAGAAGGGGCTGGAGGGGCTGGAGGAAGGAGCAAAGGGATGGGGGGCTGAGGAGGGGGCTGCAGGGAGGGAGAAGGGGATGGAGAGAGAAGGAAAGGGATGGAGGGGTGGGGAAGGAGCTGCAGAGATGGGGAAGGGGCTGCGGAGATGGAGAAGGGGATGCAGGGACAGGGAAGGGGCTGGAGAAAGGCGGAAGGGGCTGCAGGGACATGGGAGGGGAGGAAGGGGTGAGGAAGGGGACGGAGGGAGAAGGACGGGCCTGCAGAGCCCGTGGGACCG
>VXAZ01002927.1:100950-113278 GCA_013399875.1 Gymnorhina tibicen | reverse complement strand
GGGAAGGGGAGGGACTGGGGGGTCGGTGCAGGGGATTTTTGAGGTTCTGGGCCGGAGGGATGCTCCGGGGCGTTGCCATGGGGCAGTGGCTGGTGGCACCTCGGGAAGCCCCGAGTGACCCATCTGTCCCCGTGCCCGGCGTCTCTCCCCAGGAGGACTTTGCCCGTGAATCCTTCTGCCCTGGGCAGGGATGGGGCAGCGTGGGGGGAGCAGGGGAGGAGGGGGGGCCCTGCCACCACCCGCGGGGACAAAGTCCAAAGCAGCAAAGGGGCCAAGATAAAGCTGCAGGGACCGAGCTCGCAGCGAAGCGGATTCACAGCCTGGGGAGATCAGGGACCTCAGAGGGACCCGAGGGGTGACAGCCCCGGCAGGACAGCCCCGATGAGACCCCCGATGAGACCCCGATGAGGAGGGGGCTGCAGGGAGGGAGAGCGGCAAAGTGTGGAGGTCTCACCCCTCCTCCTCTTCCTCCTGCTTCTCCCTCTGCCCAGGGAACTTTGCAGAGAATCCTGGAATGGCTGCGGTTGGACGTGACCTTAAAAATCCCATCCCTGCCGTGGGCAGGGGCACCTTCCACCATCCCAGGCTGCTCCAAGCCCCGTCCAGCCCGGCCTGGGACACTTCCAGGGATGGGGCAACCACTTCCATAAAGCTGCACAATAACCTGTGCCCCAACACCGCCCTGCCCGGCCTCGCCCAGCGGTGCCACGGGCTTGTCACGGAGCCCGGCCACCTCCTCTGCCAAATTACCACCCCTGTGGATTTTGGCTGCAGTCCTGACCCTGATCCCAGAACCTACACGAGCCATCTGCACCCCTCGGGGCTCCCAAAACGAGCCGCAGCTCCCGGGACCGCGCAGCTGGCAGAGATCCAGCCTGGTCCCCGCACACGTGGGGGGGTTTTTTTGGGGATGCTGTGTCCCAGCTCATCCCCGAAGTCCCCTCAGCAGGCAGGAAAATCTTACGGCATCGTGAGAAGCCCACAGAAACACAGCGAGGACGCTGTGCCTCGCGTCAGGCTCTGATAAATTCTACCCTGACTCCTGCCCGGGTGGAATTGCTGCAGCCGGAGCCGGTCTGGAATGGCTTGGAGGAGCCTCGTCAGGTGTTCAGGGCTTGTGGAAACTAGGACATCCTGACTTGCCGCTGGCTAACTCCTTTGTGAGCGCCCAGCCAAAGTTTCTCCACCTCTAAATTGGGGTGTAATGACACTTCCCCCTCTTTCATGAAGCTTCAACTCTTTCTGATCTCGGCAGGGAAATAAATCACCGCGCGGGATCATAAAAGTCATCAAACGGCAACCTGGGGTGAACCGAGCCGCAGATGGAGGGAAGGGCGCGGGCGCTCGGAAAATGAGAGGTAGGAGGGAGCCAGATGTCATCGGGAGCTCTTTCCCCTGTAGGGTTAATGTACCCCCCCTCTTCCCCTCCCTGCCTGCCCTGGAATTCCAGCCATTGGCTGGCTCCCGAGGTTTAGGCTAAAAAGCCTGTAATTAGGACCCCGGCTGCCTCGGAGCCGGTGCCTGGGCAGGCAGGGGGAAAAAAAAAAAGAGAGAGAGAGGAAAGAGAAAAAANAGGATCTGATGGAGGGAAAGAAAGGAAGAAAAAAAAAAAAAAAAAAAAAAAAAGAAAGGGAAAAAAAAAAAAAAGTGTTTCCCTGACTGAGCTTGGATGTTTTCCTTTCGCTTTGCAAAGTTTTCCCAGCCCAGGCTCCATTCCCTCGCGTCCTCCGGAGCAGGGCGGGACGGCGGCGGCCGCCGCGGGGCTGGAGCGGGCGGCCGAGCCCGCAGCGGCGGAGCGCGGGGCCCGGAGCGCCGGGAAAGGGCAGGTACGTGCGGCTGGAAGGGACTCCCGGGCTCGGCTGTCCCGGCTCCGTGTGGAGATGGAGGTGGGGGAGAGGGAGNTCGGGAGTTGCTGCGAGGGTAAGGGGGCGGGAGCGAGGGAGAGCCAGGGGGATTTTGGCCGTTCGGAGATTTTTTTTTGGGGAGGGGGGATAATATCGCCGCCCCCGCGGTCTTTGTTTTCGGGGAAATGTCCCCTGGGAGAGGGAGGTGACGCCCGTTCCGCCGTGCCAGGCTCTGCCAGCCCGCAGCGGGCAGGTGCGCGGGCAGCGCTGCCCGGCAGGACGGGGGGCTCCGGGCAGGGGGGGCTGGTCCCGCCGTCCCTCTCCACCTGGAACCGGCCGGGAATGGGGTATTTCGGGCTTGGGGATGGAGCTGGGCCCCTTCAGACGTGCCAGGCTGAAACCGGGTGGCCGCAGGGAGGGGTGGGGTGAGGGGTCTTCATCCCGGTGGCCACGGGGAGAGGAGGGGCGGGGGTCTCGGTCCGTGCCTGCGGATGTACGAATGGGTGAGCCAGGGTGGGTTAATGGGTTACTGCTCCCTGCCGTGCCTGCGGGATGGCTGGGGGGGGAAACACAGCAGGAAAAGCCTTTTGCAGCACTGGCACATCCCCCGGTGAGCAAACAGGCCACGGTCCCCGCTGGTGACACGGTGCTGCGTGGCAGAGCGGGGCGCTGAGACCCTCCCTCGTCATCCGGGGGGCTGCAAAGGCCTTTTTTAAAAGCGAGGGCCGCGACACTGCTGTGCCCAGCAGTGGCACCAGGGGCTGCTCCACCTGGTGCCACCCCGGGTCCAAAAGGCACCGTGGGCTCCAGGTCGGGCAGGACTCGCTGCTCCGGCTCTCCTTGCCAGACCTCAGCTTATCTCGCCCAAAGAGATGCATCGTTATTGCCCCGCATCTTTATTCCACGCTCCTCCAGCGCAGCTGTGTTGACGGGAGCTCAAGCGAAAACAGGTTATCCCGTGGGTGAGGCCAGCGTGGAGCTGTGCCTCTGGGAGCTGCCGGTGCTGCTGAGGGGCTTTTTGGAGATGCTGTGTTCCCTGGGGACTCCGCGAAAGCCAAACCGTGGCGGGGATGCAGCTCCCTGGCCGCGCCGGGAACGGGGAGCCTGTGCTGAATTCCGAGCGGGCCGGGGTGGCTGCTCTCCAAGTTAATGTGTGACCTTGGCAGCAGAGGGCTGGGAGCCCACACAGGCTCCCGCAGCCAGCTGGAGACAGGGGCTGCTCCCGGGGAGCCAAAGCAGATTAGTATTCCCAGGAATTTTAGCTTCTTGTACCCGGGGAGCTGCGACGGCTTCCGATCCTTTGGAGAGCGGGAGGAGCCGGGCGAACGCATCCGGAGCAGCTCCCACAGGCGGGACAAGAGGGTTTAGAGCCAAGGCAAATGACAGCCAGTGCCACCCAGCCTGCCCGACTGGTCTGTCACACGTCCCTTCTCGGGGACTTGCTGGCACGGAGAAGCAGCTCCCCGAAGTGCCACCGCGGTGCCACCTGCCCCCGGCACCTGATCCCAGGGTTTGAGGCAGGGCTGGGAGCATCCCTGCATCCCTCGGCAGGCCAGCAGGAGCGCCTGGAGGCAGCGAGGGAGGGCAGGAAGGAAGAGGGGACAGGGCCGGGGAGCAGAGGAGCCAGACCTGTTGGGGCTGCCTGGCTCTTTAGCATGGGAGGCGCGTACCTCTGTCACCGTCTGGGGCTAATTACAGGGACTTGTTTACAGCCCAGACGGCTGCCAGCCAGCGTAATCACATCAAACTGGGCTGGGCTGGGCTCTGCGGCACATCCCCGCGCATTCACAGCAGCCACGAGCCCTGCCCCAGCCGCTCTCCCCCAGCGCCACCTCACTGCGCTGGTGGCCCTTGGATGGGGTCCCTGTGCCACACGGGGCTGGGGCCGGGCCGGCACCGCCAGCCCCGCTGAGCCCCCAGAGCGTCGGAGGGGTCTAATTAACAGCAAAGCTCCAAGAGATTACACAAATGCAGCTTGGAGGCTTAATGAGCCAGGCGCAGCCCGGGAATGCCACCCACCTCCCGCGGGGAGGGAGAAACAGGGACACCTCTCCCAAAGCCGGCGGCAGCAGAGCTGCGGCTGGACACCAAGCCCACGAGGGTCCCCACTCAGCATCCCCAGGGTCTCACACCACCCTGCTCCTCCCGCAGAGCCGAGGCTCTTTCCTGGCCCGGCTGTGGTCCCTCACCAAGCCAGCAAGGCCAGGGCTCTTTTTGGGCGGCAAATACCCTGTGGAACCAGATTATTTCACCCCCATCCCAAAGCACAGCTTTGAACAGCACCCTGCAACCAGCCCTGCATCCCCCCCCCGGGCTGCCGCAGGGTTCCAGACCCCCAAAGCCCAGGAAAAAGCCAGCAGCCCTTCTGTTTTATCTCGCTGATTAGCCGATCTGCAGCGTTAATCATTGACCCTGCAGCAGGGCAGGGAAACCTGAGCTGCCCCGGCTGATCCCACCTGCTCCCGGCTCCAGAGCTGCCCCCTTTGGGCGCCACATCCCAGCACCCCGAGATGCTGCCGGGGAAGGGGCACACGGGGAGCAGGGGCTGAGCTGGAGGTGTTGGAGGTGTTTGGTGGGAGCGGTGGGGACACTGGGATGTCCCTGACAGGGGGGACACAGCAGCACCATCCCAGCGTGGAGCAGGGAATGGGTCCTCATGCTGGCAGGAGGACCAAAATTTCGTGGTCTGGGGGGTTCTCACCCCTCAGCCCTGAGACTGTTTTATGCATGGAACACTCTCCAGAGCAGCTGATCCATCGACGGTGGAAGGATCCGGAGATTTATGGGGTGAATCCCTGTTTGGTCACAGCCCCCTGACTCCCCTCGCCGGGAGCAGCGGCTCAGCTCCATCCCACCCTCGCTCCCCACGCCACGGCAGGAAGCACGGGCTGAGGGCGTCAGGCTCCGGGCTGGCATCCAGGGAACCCCAGGAGCCACCACATCAGCATCTCGCCTTTGTTTTGGAAAGCCAGGGCAGGAAGGAAGCGCGGTGGAAAGCGCCCGCGTGGGGAGGAGGGGACGGCACCGGATGGGTTTCCACTGCGCAACCCCGAGCCAGGCGTGCGGGTGTGGGCTGGGACAGCCGGGCAGGAACAGCCCTGGGCCAGAACAATGCCAGCCCGAGGGGAAGGAATTATTTTCCACTGAACTGGGCTAAACCTCGGTCTGTTGCCACTCGGGGATGAGCCACTAGACCCGGGATTAGCCGTGCCAGCAAAGGGCTGGTGGCAGCTGGGGGAAGGCTCCCGCTGTGGGTGAGAGAGCCACGGGTGATGTTTTCCAAAACCTGTTCCAGCTTGAGCTTGGGCACTCGGGGTCTTCCCTCCCTGGCTTCATCCCATTCCCATCCCCTCCTGCCTGGCAGACAAAGCCCCGAGTGCCCAAATCCTCGGCGTGGTTTTGCTGTAACCCCCAAAGGGAAAGGAGCCCCCCAAAAATCCCTTGGACTCCTGCAGCGGTTCAGCCCCAAAGGTCTCGAGGCCCTGGTGGTGCAGAGCATCATCCCAGCTGGATCTGCCCCAGCTTCCCTCCCTGGGACGAGGGGCTGCTTGTCCATGGAGACAGCACACGTGTCCTAGGATGGATCCCTGCTCCCTGCCTCGTGTCTCACCAGCTCTGGCTCTCTGTCCCCAGCTCATGTCCCTGCCGAGCCCTGCATGGCCCCAGCGGGACGAGNCTCGCCGGGAGCAGCGGCTCAGCTCCATCCCACCCTCGCTCCCCACGCCAGGGCAGGAAGCACGGGCTGAGGGCGTCAGGCTCCGGGCTGGCATCCAGGGAACCCCAGGAGCCACCACATCAGCATCTCGCCTTTGTTTTGGAAAGCCAGGGCAGGAAGGAAGCGCGGTGGAAAGCGCCCGCGTGGGGAGGAGGGGACGGCACCGGATGGGTTTCCACTGCGCAACCCCGAGCCAGGCGTGCGGGTGTGGGCTGGGACAGCCGGGCAGGAACAGCCCTGGGCCAGAACAATGCCAGCCCGAGGGGAAGGAATTATTTTCCACTGAACTGGGCTAAACCTCGGTCTGTTGCCACTCGGGGATGAGCCACTAGACCCGGGATTAGCCGTGCCAGCAAAGGGCTGGTGGCAGCTGGGGGAAGGCTCCCGCTGTGGGTGAGAGAGCCACGGGTGATGTTTTCCAAAACCTGTTCCAGCTTGAGCTTGGGCACTCGGGGTCTTCCCTTCCTGGCTTCATCCCATTCCCCTCCCCTCCTGCCTGGCAGACAAAGCCCCGAGTGCCCAAATCCTCGGCGTGGTTTTGCTGTAACCCCCAAAGGGAAAGGAGCCCCCCAAAAATCCCTTGGACTCCTGCAGCGGTTCAGCCCCAAAGGTCTCGAGGCCCTGGTGGTGCAGAGCATCATCCCAGCTGGATCTGCCCCAGCTTCCCTCCCTGGGACGAGGGGCTGCTTGTCCATGGAGACAGCACACGTGTCCTAGGATGGATCCCTGCTCCCTGCCTCGTGTCTCACCAGCTCTGGCTCTCTGTCCCCAGCTCATGTCCCTGCCGAGCCCTGCATGGCCCCAGCGGGACGAGCCTTCCCCCTGCGGCACCACCGGCGGCCTCCCCCCGGCCTCGTCCGACAGCGACTCCGGCTGTGCCCTGGAAGAGTACCTGGAACCCTCCGCGGACCCCGCGCCCCCCGAGGTGGGCAGCACCCCCTTTCCCGGGGCTAAACGCACATTTCGGCAGCTTCAAGCCAAACGCGGTTTCATCCCCCTAAAATCCCGCCCGTTTCTCCCAAGGTCCCGCCGTGCTTCGGGCCCCGCTCGCCGCAGCCGGGCTCTCCCTCCGACAGGAGCCGGCTCCGCGCCAGAGCCCTCCTGCAGCAGCTGCCTCCCCAGGACTGCGATGTAAGACCCCCTCTTTTTCGGGTGCTGCCCCCCTCCCCGGGCTCACCCCTGCCCCCCCTGACCCCCCGTGCCCCCGCAGGAGCGCTACTGCCCCGAGCTCGCCGAGGAGGAGCGGCGGCAGCTCCGAGCCTTCAGCGCCCGCCGCAGACAGGAGGCCCTGGGACAGGGGCTGGCGTGTCCCGTGCCGGGTCCCTGCCACGGCTGTCCCTGCAGGAAGGTGAGGTGTCCCCTCCAGCACCCATTCCCTGCCGGGCACCGTCCCCAAAAAGCCAGCCCGGCCCCAAACCTTGCGTCCCTCTGCCTTGCAGTGCGGCCGGAGGCTGAACAAAGGGGACCCGGGGGTTTCAGCTTCTCGCCTGGGGGACCAGTTCTGGCACCCGTCCTGCTTCTCCTGCCACTTCTGCCAGCAGCAGCTGGTGGATCTCATCTACTTCCAGCAGGATGGGAGGATCTACTGCGGCCGGCACCACGCCGAGCTCTTCCGACCCCGCTGCGCCTCCTGCGACCAGGTGGGTGCCGGGCAGGGGGAGCCTTCGACCTCCCTTGGGCTGTTAAATACCCCCAGGCTCGGCCGGGGGCTCCAAATCCATCAGAACCGCTGACGGGCTGGAGGAATATTCCTTCCCGAGCCTCGCAGAGAGCCCCGCGGGCTGGGGGCTCCTCCTCCCTCCCCAGCACAGCAAAGCCCGGCCGGGCCGTGGGTTTTCCAGCGGGGCGCTGAGGGGATGCGGGGTCGTTCTCCCGTTCCAGCTGATCTTCATGGAGGAGTGCATCGAGGCCGAGGGCCGGCGCTGGCACCTGGAGCACTTCTGCTGCCTGGAATGCGACGAGCCCCTGCGCGGGCAGCGCTACGTGATGAGGAGCGGCCAGCCCTGCTGCCGGGGCTGCTTCGAGAGCCTCTTTGCCGAGCCGTGCCAGGCCTGCGGGGACCCCATCGGTACGGCCGCGACCCCCGCCCGGCTCCCCCTGCCCCGGCTGGGGAGGCTGCGGAGCCGGAGCCCCGCGGCTCGGCGCGGGAGGATGGATTTGGGCACGCGGGAGGATGGATTTGGGCACGCGGGAGGATGGATTTGGGCGCTCCCCTCAGCTGTGGTTGCCCCCCAGGTGCTGACAGCGAGGAGGTCACACACCAGGGGCTGCACTGGCACGCCCGAGCCGCCTGCTTCTGCTGCAGCCTGTGCCGAAAGCCGCTGCGGGGACAGCCCCTCGCCTGCCGCCGCGGCCGCCTCTTCTGCTCCGACACCTGCAGCCGGGGCCAGGACGCCTCTTCCACCGCCTCTTCCGACTCCTCCGACTCGGCTTTCGCCTCCGCTCCATCCCCGGACTCCACGCCCCTCTCCCGAGCCGGCGCGGCCGGCAGGACCCCGGCAGCGGGGGGCTGCAGGCAGCGGGGAGAAGGGGCTGGTAGGATCCCGACTGCCGTGGGGTGGGAGGGGAGTGGGAGCGAATCCAAGCTCTGCCCAGCCGCTGGGGACTGCACTGGGAATGTCACACCGTGGGAAGCAGGGATAAACCCCCAGCCCACCTCCCACGGGGGGAGCTGGGGGTGGGTCGGTGCCACCCCGCTGTGTCCCAGGACAACCCTTGCTGTGGGAGGGCTGTGGCAGGGCAGGCTCAGCCTTCTCCTTCCTCACGCCCACTTTCCCTCTTCCAGAGGCGTTTTCGGATCAGGCCCCGGTGCACCCCGCGTTCAGGAGCCCGGAGGATCTCGGAGCAGCCGCACAGGAGCGGAGCAGCGACGCTGCCAAGGAGCACACGGGGACGCCGGGACCCCCAGCCGGCCACCCCCCGGCCCCCCAGCCCAGCCCAGAGGGGCCTGACGAGCCTGGAGCCTCGGGCCACCCGCTTTTGGGGGGCCCTGACCCCCGAACGGCCACAGGCAGCGCAAACCCACACCTCCAAGAGGGTACATCCCCTCCCCGACACAGCCCCCGGCCAGAGGACGGCACGGAGGAGGAGGACTCCTGGTGCCCCACCTGCTCCTCATCTTCAGACTCGGACTCGGAGGAGGAGGGTTTCTTTTTCGGGAAGCCCATCCCCAAGCCCGGGATGAATTCCCTGGGCAGGGAGCCCCCGGGCAGGGGCAGGGGCAGGGCGGCCAAGCACTGCAGCGTGTCCTAACAGCAGGGCCCGGGGGTCCCCGAGTGGCACTGCCCCCCTGCCAGGTCCTGCCGGGTCCTGCCATGGCCTCAACACGTTCCAAACGCGGCCCAAGGCCGGTGGGAGAAGCTGCTGGGATCCTTCCCCCCCGGCAGCTGCTGGCAGAGCAGAGCCTGCAATTCCTGCCGGCCTCTCCCGCAATTAGGAACAGGTAAAGCAGGAAGGGAGCGGGGCCGGCAGCCGAGCCGGGCCTCCAGCACCGCAGACAAGGCGGCAGCTCCAGGGAGAGCGGCCGCAGCTGCAGACAAGGGCAGCTGCCCGCATCACCCCACGGCCGGGGACCGTGTGAGATCCTTCCCTGGGCTCCTCCGTGCCCCGCTGGCACCTGCTCTGCATCCCTGGTGGCACCGTGTCCCGGTGCCAGCGCGGGGAGGGGAACCAGGGGCGCAGCTCTGCCGATGACGAAGCTCCAATAAAGTTTGGCTGAAATCTGAACGCGGGAGGGTCTCCCCCTGAGTCTGCCCCGGTCCTTCCCAGCCCCTTGTGACACTGACTGTGTCCCCAGGGGTGACCTCTGCCCTCTGCCACAGCCGGGGTTCACTGTGGGACCCCCCCCCACCCAGCAGCCCCAGGAGAGCGGGAACGGAGCAATGGCTGCAAAGAGAACGCGGTTTATTTCTAGATTTAAACCCAAAAACCCTCGCTGGGGTTTAGGGCCACATCCTCGGGAATCAGGAATGGAGGAGAGGCACTGCTGCCCACCCTCCGGTAAAACCAGTAAAACGTTTGCTGCCCACAGGGGTTGGGGCAGGGCCAAACCCGAACACGTCCCGCTCGCCCTCCTCCTCCAGGAGACACAGCGGAGCTGCCGACGCGTCCGTCCCGCCTCGTCCCGCAGGCTCAGCGCCCTCCTGAGCACCCCAAGGCGCTGTCACGGCCCCCACCACCCCCCACCCGGCTGGCAGGAGGGGGTGGCCGCCGTCAGAGGCTGGCGGCGGCCGAGTCGTAGCTGTCGATGAACTCCTCCAGCTCCTGCAGGTGGTGGATGCGGCGCTGGCGGAGGTTGGCCCGGAGCGCCAGCCCCAGGGCCGCCTCCATCGAGGGCTCCTTCTGCAGCAGCATGGTGGCCACCACGGCGACGGTCAGGCTGAACTGCTGGTACGACTGCAGGGGAGGGGCACGGGGTCGGCACCCCAAAAGCAGCACCAAGCCAACCCCTGTTTTTAGTCTGTGAACCCCGAACGGCACCCGAGCCCCTGCAAACCCCTACCTGCTCACAGCACCTTCCCCCGCAACCACCGGCGCCCCCCAAAATGCCCCCCAAAATGCCCAATTCACACCCCCCCACCACCCAGCATCGCTCCCAAAGGGCCTCGGGTGAGTCTCCCCCGCCCTGCAGCCGGTCCCAGAGCCCCAGGTGCTCATCCAGGGGCTGCCGGGGCTCACCAGCTCAATCTGCGCCTTCCTGGCCAGGACGGCGGCGGAGCGGTAATCGATGCCGGCCGGGAATGGTGTGGGGAGCACGGAGCAGAGCGGGTGCTGGCCAGACACAGCCTGGGAGGTGGAAAAGGCGAGGAAGGGTCAGAGGGGAAAGGGACCGAGCCAACCTGGGGCTGCCAGTGACGGTCACTAGCCCGGGACCGGTCACTCTGCGGAAGGAGCCACTGGTTTGTCACCCCTCCCTCGGGTGCCGGAGCTGCCCCCGTTCCCTCTCTGCCCCAATTTCTCTGCCCAGCATTTCTCTCCCTCATTAGGCAATAATTAAGCTGCTCTGGAGAGCTCTCCTCGGCTTCCTCAGAGCTTCAGTCCCAGGGTCGTTCACACTCCAGCGCGCTCCCAAGCCTCCGGTTACTTCCCTGGCTCCTTTCCCAGCCGTCTCCCGTTTATCAGCATCTCCGGCACGGCCGGCAGCGGGGTCGACACGGGCTCTGCCTCCAGACAAAGCCGCCCTTTCACCCCAGCCCGGGATCCTGCAGGGATCCCACTCCAGGAGTGGCAGTGTCCCCAAGCCCCGTGCGGGGACCCCGAGGTGCTCGGGGGGCACCCGGAGCCCGTACCGGCTCTGTCCCACCGCAGCCGGGCGGGTGCCGGGGCCCCGGGGAGGTCTCTGGTGCGGTGCAGGCAGCGGGAGAAGCCCGGCCGGGCTCTGCCTCGGGTTCTGCTGCAGCTCCCGGAGGGACAGGAGGGTTTTCGGGCGGCTGAAGGCTCTGCAGGGGCTGCGGGGGAGAGCGTGGCTGGGCAGGGATAGGGGGACAGCGCTGCCAGCACGGCCCCAGTGCCCTCGCGGGGCTCTCACGCGGGGTGGGGACACGGCCCGGAGCTGCCCCACATCCCAAACTCACCCCATCCTGGGCAGCTGCTGCCTCGGCTTCTCCAGCTCCGCTCGGATGCTGTTCCCAGGAACGCGGGCTGAGCTCAGCTCCCACCTCTCCAGAGGAGCTGGACCCCAGGAGCTCCCACTTGGCAGGCTCCGGAGGGGCTGCCGGGCTCGGGGGACGTGACCCATCCCCGGTGCCAGCCTCGGGGACACCTGGAGCGCACGGCTCTACCTGGGGAGACGTTCCAGAGTCCACAGAGGGACAAAGGGTTTGGGAACGGGGCTGTGCCTCCCTCCAGGCTCTGCTTTAGGGTGGGAATGGAAAATATCCATAGGGGAAGCCGCGTGCTGCTTTGGGGAGCCTAGAACCGACCCTGTGCCACTCCCCAGCAATCCCATACCACAAGGCGCTCCTGGATCCCGGCAGAGCTCTCCTCCGGAGGGGCTGGATCTGTTCCCAAAGCGCAGGAATCCTGATCCTGGCTGCCCACAGGGGTCTGCCCGGCTTCCAGCTCAACCTGGGGACAGGCGGTGGCGTGAGGACACGTCTGTCCCGGGAGAAGAGCCGGGGACGGGATGGACAGGGCGCTAAAACCCAAAGGAAATCACGGAGAAGAGCCTGGAAAAATCCCACGCCCGGCAAAGAGACAGCGAGGTGGAGAGGGAGAGGGCTGGAGGAGAGAGGACGGAGACCTTAGAGCGGCCAAAGAGACCCCCGAGCCGGGCAGCTCCAGAGGCGGGAGCACCCCTGGGAGCGGGGGGGGATCTCCTACCGGCGTCGCGGCACCGGGATCGGCAGCCGAACTCTCCGGAGAGCTCCCAGCCCGAGCGGGGGGCTCCAGGATGTTCCCAGTTCCTGCCGGCACATCCTGGAGGAAAGCAGGACACAGGCTCAGCGTGAGCGCGCTCCTGGCATGGGGTGGGGGGGACGGGGAAAAACCCCACAACCTGCGTCTGTTCCGGCCTCTCCGCAGCACCTCGGACGGGAACGAGGGGCTGGGGAGGATCTGGGGGCTGCAGCTCCTTCCCGGCCGCCGGCTGGCTGCTCTTGGAGAGGGCGGGAGAGGGCTCGGAGTGCGGCTTGGGGCCTGCGGGGTGGGAAAGGCGGCGGGAGAGACTCCTCGCCCTGCCCCGGGGAGAGGCCGGAGAGCACCGGGGAGCGGCCGCGGGGTCAGCACAGACCTCGGGGGGGCCGGGGACACCACGCCCGGGGGACCAGGG
>VXAZ01002927.1:64408-90528 GCA_013399875.1 Gymnorhina tibicen | reverse complement strand
AAAAAAAAAAAAAGAAAAAAAAAAAAAAAAAAAAAAAAAAAATCATAAAAACATGATTTTATATTTCACACCTGAAGAGCCAGAGGGACGAGCCCAGCCCTGGGACCCATCAGCTGCTTCTGCCAGGGAAAATCCAGACCGGGACGAGCCCCGGGGCGGGGGGGGAAAACTCCAAGCACTGAGTTTTCCTGGGAAATGTCTGTGTAAAGCTGGGATGGGTGAAGGAGTGATGGCTGTGGCGGGAGGAGAAGCCTTTGGGTGTTGCATAGCATTGAGTGCCCTGGGCTGAGCTGTCACAGGCCCGTCCCGGGGGACAGGGGGAGCCCCAGGTGGGAGCTGCGGCCGTGAGTTACTCACAGGTTACACCCCAGCTCCTCCAGGGTGCTGCGGAGGAGCAGGAGCAGCTCCCAGCCCCGAGCCCTGGCAGTGGGATTCAGGATGGCTTCACATTCTTTGGACGTTTTCACCAAAACGGGGTTTGAGTTCGGGACGTTTCTCCTGAAGCAGCTGCCCTCGGGTCCGGGGGCGGAACTGCCCCTCGTGTGCTCCCCTCCCTCAAAAAACCCTCACTCTACTGCCCACAAAAACCCTTAAAAATGCTCTTTTCAAAGCTGGTGTTGGAACATCCTGTAAAGAAACTGAAATTCCGTTTGAAGTGGGGATAATCCCAGTAATGCAGCCACAGTTTCTGCGGGAAAAGGGGATTAATTAGGACGTTTCAGGCCCTTTAGAGTTAATCTCAGTTTTGATTTGCTCCCACTTAATCCCCCCCTGCCCCAGCCGGGGGTCAGGCTGAGGCCAGGCCACGCCAGGGATCCGGGAGGTGATTTGGGGGTGCTGGCAACAAACCTGGCTGGAAGAAAAGCTGGTGAGACAGAGCCAGGAACGGCCAGGAATTAGGGAATACCCCGAGCTGGAAGGGACCCACAAGGATCATCCCTCGGGAGGAGCACAGCGAGTTCTTCTCCAGCTGAACGAGCCAAGTGCCCTCACCGCCGCTCCTCGTGTGGCCCCTCCAGGCCCTTCATTTGTAGCCCTTAATTAATTAATTGGATTCTCTTGTCACTTGCTGCTGCCTGGGAATGTCCTTGAGGAGGACACGCAGGCCTGGCACCCTCGGTGACATCAGGAATGAACTCGGAGCAGAAATCTGAGGCTGTTCTGACTTAAAACCGCTGGAAAAATCCAGAAAAATCTCGATTTAAGAGCGCTGCAAAAACTCCAGGAAAACGGGAGTTTGTGGAATCCGCCCGACCTCCAGCCTGGCTCTATCCCAAGGAATCACATCCCTCCTGTTTGCCAGGGGATTCCACAACGAGGGAAAACTCCTCTCCTGCCCAAATTCCAGGAGCCTGGCCTTGAGGCTGGGATTTAACTTCGCTTTAAAAGCGCTGGAGATCAGCTTGAACTCTGCCCTCGCTGGATCCTCCCCGAGCGGGGGAATCCTGCCCGTCCCGCGGGGAAAAGCAGATTTGGAAGGACAGGTTTCACCGGGAATTCATCCCCGTTCCTTCCCCGGATGGGAAGTTTGGAGTTTGTGAGGTCAATCAATAATCACTAATTGTACGTAGAATTAATGCGGATTTTGATGATTTGCGTTTATGGATTTAGAAGATTTTAGGATGCTCCACGATCCAGCTGCAGTAAATGGAGCAGTGTTGGCGTGGCAGACACCAAAAATCCGTGGAATTGTTGCTCAGGAACCTGCCAGGCTCGGAGGGAATTGCCAGGACAATGGGAACCGTGGGGTTTTCCTCCCGTTTCTAAACCAGGAATTAAATCAGGTTTGGGACAGAAGGTGCTTCCCATCCTAAAAAACCCCCACCAGGATTTTTCCTCCTTGCTCTTGGACAGATTTCCATGCCAGGCCAGGCTTGGATGGCATAAAAAAAAATAACCTAAAAATCCAAATTTAATCCAGCTTCGAGGCAGGTGAGTGGGATTTGGGAGCCTCTCCCCCGCAACAACAAAGGCTGGCAGCTTGTGTTTCTCTGACAGGACAAAAGGAGAAAAAAAAGGGCGGAGGAAAACCACTTTGAGAACCTCCCTGCCTGGAAACGGAACCTTTTTTTTTTTTTTTTTGGAAAAACCTCGTATTTTAGGTTATTTCACCTGTAACCACTTAAAAAAAAATAGCCCAGATGAACAGACATCGGGTCTAATATTTAGATTAAAATGTGAAATGTGAACAGCCAAGCCCCAAAATGACAAAAACCCACACCTGAGGTGC
This sequence comes from Gymnorhina tibicen, assembly GCA_013399875.1. Classification (NCBI taxonomy): domain Eukaryota; kingdom Metazoa; phylum Chordata; class Aves; order Passeriformes; family Artamidae; genus Gymnorhina; species Gymnorhina tibicen. The sequence continues at coordinate 88,298 of VXAZ01002927.1, read as the reverse complement.
AACTGGAGGCTGAGAAGTGACTGAGTCGTCCGCTAAGGCTCTGTGATTCCCACAGAATTCCAAAACCAGGCTCATTTCAGATACAGACTTTTTTTTTGTTTTGTTTTTTTGTAGCCTCTCCATCTCCACGTGGATTTATTTGGGATTTCACTACATTCCTTCCCCGCAGGAACAGAGACCTCCAGGGGTGGGAGCTGGGCACCACCCCTGTGATGACCACAGTGAAGCTGACTTTTTTTTTGGGGGGTTTTTCACCCCAAAAGCAGTGACAGAACCCCCCCCTCGCTGTGCCATCCCCACCACCCCACATTCCCCCGAGGAAAACCGACCACGTTTGTACAAAAAGTGGGAGTTTGCCTCCCCAGCTCCACCTTCTGCTGCCAGGGCTTTTACAAACCCTTCCCGACCCCGGTGGTGCCAGCACAAACCCGGGCACAGGCTTTGGTTTGGCTGCCAGAGATGGCACCCAGGGACATTCCTGGGGGGGTTTTTTGGGTGTTAAAAACACGTTTAACACATTTTGGTGTGTTAAAACACATTTTCTGCAGAGCAGGACTGCACCAAAACCCCATTTCGGAGGGAATTCAGCTGCCAGCCGAGTTCAGCCCAGAGAACAAACCCCGGAGCGTGGCACGGCCCCCGGTGCCACCGACACACACAGAGCTGCTGGCAAAGCTTCGGGCAGGGCACAGGAATCGGTGTCACGGGGGCAGCAGAGGGAAGAATTGAGGAGAATTTAAAACATTTCCCCAGCAGGAACAGCTCTGGGAGCAGCCAGCTCCTTGCCAGGGATGCACCTGGCAAGGGTGGCACCTCGGGGGGAGGGTACCGTACCTGTTCCTCTCGGAGTCGGAGCGAGGTTTTTAGGGATTGAAGGGTGTCAATCCGGGTGGATTCTCCCGTTTTCCTGCTTGTGCTCGTTCCTCTTTGACAGGGGATGAATTAAAAGCATCCAACTTCCTAATTTCTTTTTTTTTTGGGGGGGGGGAGATCAAAACCCAAGATTCTGCCAACAGTCAGAACTGCCCAGCTCCAGAGGCTTTTCCAGACAAACATCCTGCTCTGATCCCATTCCTGCAGCGAGCGGGTTTTCCCCACAAACAGGGGGAAGATGAACACCAATGGTTCCCAAAAGGAGCTGGGAGCGTCCCTCCCCACCTCATGGGAACGTCAGTCTTCTGTCCTTGTCACTGGTTTTGGGTGGCACCTGAGCTTGGAGTTGTTTTTCTGAGATTCCTGCTTTGTCCTGCACTGTTCTCTGAGTGTAGAAGAGGATGTAGGCCTGGGTCTTGCACACCTCCTCCACGCTACATACATTCAGTTTGGAGTCATTGCAGTGCACCCAAAACCCTGGGGAGCAAAGGGAAAAGGAGGCTGTTAGCTGAGGCAGCATCCCTGCGGGTTCTGGAACTGCTCACAGGAAACATCCACAGGAGGAAAGGCACCTCTGGCTTTTCCTCTAACCTAGAAAATGGTTTTAGTATTTTTATTTTTTTTTTTTGGCGCTTTAGGAATATCAAATCTTCATTTAAAATCAGCCCCAGAAGCTCAATTAGGCAGACAAAAATTCCCCGGGGCCAGGCAATTTGTCCCCGCCGGTGCGGCCAGGAGGCAGAGCCAGCCCCGGCCCAGCTGCCGGGATCTCGCAGCCCCCTGCCGATGTCATTCATGAGGAGTTCCTGCCCAGCCTCAAAAAACGCTTTCTGTTCCTCTCCTCGTGCCCAGGATCCTGGAGCAGCTCCACGGAGAGGCTCTGCCCGGCAGAATGAAGCATTCATGCCGTTCCCAGCCGGCAGGAAAAAAAAAAAAATACCCCCACGCCCCCCCCCCAAAAAAAAAAACCCAAAACCAAATGACAAAAAAATACAAAAAAAAATACACAGTGGGGAGAGGGGGGGAAAAAACGAATTACTGAAGGGCGAGGAGGGGGTTCCAAGGAATCTTGAGGGAGGGAAGAGGAGTTGGTTGTCCCCAGCACACGCACCTCCCTCCGTGTTGTAGCAATAGGCTGTGTAGTGTCCTGAGCCAAACCCCTTCCCGTGATGCATCACCACAGCCGAGAGGTCATAGACAAAGGTCTCTGTGGCAAGGGAGGACAGAGAGTCCCTGCAGCAGTAAGGTTCCATGTTTAATACCTGCTCAAAGAGGACATGGACCCCGATCTTCTCGCGGTGATTGCGCTCAGACCACCTGCGGACACAAAGCTCGGCGTCTGCTCGGGGCCCGGGCAGCGCCAGGGCCCGGCTTTGGAGCCCAAAACCCCCCAGAGCCACCCCCACACGGAGCTCCTTGTGCTGGGGGGGTCTTGGTTATAGGGGGGGGTCTCCTGACATCGAGGGGTTTTGGTTTAGGTGGGGTCTCCTTCTGCCATTATTAATTTTCCTGTTAGGTGGGGTCTCCTGCCATTGATGGGTTTTATTTTAGATGGGGTCTCCCTGTGCCACTGATAATTTTTATTTTAGGTGGGGTCTCCTTCTGCCATTGATGGGTTTTATTTTAGATGGGGTCTCCTTCTGCCATTGATAATTTTTATTTTAGGTGGGGTCTCCTGCCATTAATGATTTTTATTTTAGATGGGGTCTCCCCGTGCCATTGATGAATTTTATTTTAGGTGGGGTCTCCCCCTACCACTGATGATTTTCCTGTTAGGTGGGGTCTCCCTGTGCCACTGATGATTTTTATTTTAAATGGGGTCTCCTTCTGCCATTGATAATTTTTATTTTAGGTGGGGTCTCCCCCTACCACTGATGATTTTCCTTTTAGGTGGAGTCTCCTTCTGCCATTGATAATTTTTATTTTAGGTGGAGTTTCCTTCTGGCATTGATGATTTTCCTTTTAGGTGGGGTCTCCTGCCATTAATGATTTTTATTTTAGATGGGGTCTCCCCGTGCCATTGATGAATTTTATTTTAGATGGGGTCTTCTTCTGCCATTGATGGTTTTTATTTTAGTTGGGTCTCCCCCTGCCATTGATGATTTTAATTTTAGGCGGGGTCTCCCCCTGCCATTGACGATTTTAATTTTAGGCGGGGTCTCCCCCTGCCATTGATAATTTTTATTTTAGGTGGGGTCTCCTTCTGCCATTGATGATTTTTGATGATTAGGTGATGATTGATTGATTGATGATTCATTGATGATTAGGTGATGATTGATTGATTGATTGACTGATGATTGATTGATGATTGATTGATGATGAGGTGAGATCTCCTGCCACTGGTGATTTTTATTTTAGGTCAGGTCTCCTCCCCCTGCCTTTGATGGAAAAAAACCCAAAACCAAATGACAAAAAAATACAAAAATTTTAATTTTAGGTGGGGTCTCCTTCTGCCATTGTTGGTTTTATTTTAGGTCAGGTCTCCCCCTACCACTGATATTTTTTGGTTTAGGTGGGATATTGTTGAGCCAGATTTCTCCTGCCTTTAAAATCCTCAGTTCTACCAATAACCCCCCCCAAACCCAGCCTAACCACTTCACAAACTTGTCCTAATATTTTGGGCTCTTTCTGCTTTTTGTTCAACGGGTGAACACCCAATATTGGCATTTAACACTCAACCTCCCACCTCCAGCAAATCTTTCACTCAGCTTACTGACTTCTCCTCGAGTAAAACTCATGGAAACCGAGGATTAATTTGCACAAAACGTTAAATTGTGGCAGGAAACACCCTGCAAACAGGCAGCACGGGGGGGTCTCACAAAGCTGATGGCTCAGAAGCCCCACAGCTGCCTTTAGCAGGAATCGAGGCAAGTTAAGGGCCCGCTTTTGGTCACTTTTTCCCCAAAAAACCAGGGCCCAGTGGCTCACCTGAAGCGTTTAAGGTGCAGCCGGAGGACCTGAGGTAGTCTGTAGATCAGCAACTGCTTTTTAGCTTCGCTCAGAACAAGAGGTTTGGGAGAAGACTTTCGCCGTTTGCCTGCCCAAAAAGAAAAACCCGACCCCAAAAAGCCCCAGGCAAAGATTATTAGGATCCAGTTAACTCCCCAAAGAGGAAAAACCAGCACGGGGTGAACTCTCTTATTCCAGCACGGGGATGGCCGCAGGAATGAACATCCCCGAGTTCCTCCAGGGAGCAGGAACTTCCCGTGGGATCCAGCCTCTCCCTTCTCCTCAGCGCACAAACATTTGTCACCTCCCAGCTGCTCCTGCTGGAAAAACACCAGGAATATCGAGGCAGAGCTCAGGCCAAAGGTATCCTGGGCTGCAGCACTTCCAGCAGGTGAATTCCAGCACACAAATATTCCGTGTTTTCTTCCCTCTGCTGCTTTGAGCTCCTCACAGGAGCTTTCAGTAGCGGGTTCCGGCAGCGTTAAAAGGAGGCACAGAATGCTCCCAGCAACAGCAAAGCTGGAGGAGAGGGAGAATTCCTCCCTCCTTTTCCCAGGGATTCCTCTTCCCAGGAAAAGCAGGTGGCTGCCAGAGCTCCCAGCCAGGACTGTCCCTGTTAATTGGATTTGTGCCCCTCAGCGCAGCCCCAGCTCAGAGCAGGCGGGGGCTGCTCCTGCGGCAGCTGTGCCCCGACTGCTCCTGGCACCTGGGGCCTTTTCCCTGGCTTTTTCCAGCTGGAAAATTCTCCCTCAGCCATTCAAAAATTCCTTAAAAGCCGTTTAGTTCCGAAGTAGCCATCCAAATTCATTTCTTTGTTGGTTTGTTTTTTTTTTTTCCCCTCCCAAAGAAATCCCAGCAAACCGAGCCGGAGCCGAACGGGCACAATTCGTGGGTCAGGATTTATCCCAGGCATACCTGGAATACCTCCAAGCACATCCAGCCAGGGATTACATCCCAACACTGTGGGGAGATGCTCGGTAACAGATTTGCCATTTGATGGAGGACAGAGCCCTGCGAGCATTTGCTGCTCCAGCTGCTTGGTTGCCACTCAAAGCGTGGGCATTTCCCTCCCCAGGGAACGAGCCATAAATACCTGCACGGGGGAGAATTCCAATCCCAAGGAATTTCAGCCCTGCGTGAGGATATAAAGTGATTTTCGGGGATAAAAGGAGCTTTCACTCCGAGCTGAATCACCTGGCTGAGCACAGCAGAACACCTCACCAATAACACGTTCCCAGGACGTTCCCAGCTCTGTGCTTCCCGAAAAAATGCCCATGGAGAGTTAAAACTCCCCCCTGGCACCTCGAGAACTTTGATTTCTGGCTCAGGGACTCAGTCGAGGACAGGCAGCACAGAGGTGAGGGGTGGGAAAAGCTTTCCTGCCACGCAGGGATGAGCAAAGCTCCTTCTTTTGCCTCGAAATCCAAACAATTCTCACCCCCCCCAAAAAATTCTTGAAGTCCTCTCCGACACAGGGGAGAGCAGCTCTGAACGTGCTCTGTTAAACCTGTGGGGAGTTTGTGCTGGAGACAGGCGGGAGAAAAATAATGTGTCAGAGGCAAAAATTGCACGGCCGGGGCAAAAATTGCGTGGCAGGGGCAAAAAGTGGCCTGGCAGGGGCAAAAAGTGGCGTGGCAGGGGCAAAAAGTGACAAGGTAGGGGCAGAAAGTGACAAGGTAGGGGCAAAAAGTGGCATGGCAGGGGCAGAAAGTGGCACGGCAGGGGCAAAAATTGCATGGGAGGGGCAAAAAGTGACAAGGTAGGGGCAAAAAGTGGCATGGCAGGGGCAAAAAGTGACACAGCAGGGGCAAAAAGTGGCGTGGCAGGGGCAAAAAGTGACAAGGTAGGGGCAGAAAGTGACAAGGTAGGGGCAAAAAGTGACAAGGCAGGGGCAGAAAGTGGCACGGCAGGGGCAAAAATTGCATGGCAGGGGCAGAAAGTGACAAGGTAGGGGCAGAAAGTGGCATGGCAGGGGCAGAAATTGCATGGGAGGGGCAAAAAGTGGCAAGGTAGGGGCAAAAAGTGGCGTGGCAGGGCAAAAAGCGATAAGGTAGGGGCAAAAAGCGACAAGGTAGGGGCAGAAAGTGGCATGGCAGGGGCAGAAAGTGGTATGGCATGGCAAAAAATGACATGGCAGAGCCAAAAAATGACATGGCAGGGGCAAAAAATGACGCATCAGAGGCAAAAATTGACACGGCAGGGGCAAAAATGACATGGCAAGGGCAAAAAACGACACACCAGAGGCAAAAATGATACGGCAGAGCCCAAAAAATGACATTGCAGATCGAAAAACGACACGAGGCAGCCAAAAAATGACCGCGTCAGAGGCAAAAATGACATTTCAGAGCCGAAAAATGACATTTCGGAGCCGAAAAATGACATTTCAGAGCCGAAAAATGACATTTCGGAGCCGAAAACTGACATTTCAGAGCCGAAAAATGACATTTCAGAGCCGAAAACTGACATTTCGGAGCCCAACCGGAGCCCGAAGGAGCCGAAGCCACCAAGAGGAGGAAGCCCAGGAGCAGGAGCGGGCAGGGAAAAGGAGATTTGCCCACCCCCGCAGGCCCCACTCACTGTTGCACTGGTCACAGGCGTAGATCCTCCCCTCCAGCGCCTCGGTCTCGGTGAATTTGGCCAGCATCTCGGTCAGCATGCACTGGGCCTGCTGCAGCGGGACAATCCCTTTCTCCAGGGAGTGGTAGCGCTCCGGGAATTCCAGGGAAAGGTCCCAGAAGGGCTCCACGGTGTTGGATTTGTAGTTGCACGTCCTGCAGGTGACCTGCGGGAGGGGGGAAAAGGGGACACGAGGGCGATGGTTTGGGTGAAGGTCTGGAAGCACCAGCCTGAAATTATTTCAATCCGTTTCTCCGTTTTCAAACAAAAATCCTTCACTTTTGTGGGATTTCTTTCCTCCCTCAGATCAACAGAAGGGGCACCAGCTCACAGGTGGGTAAAGGCACCTGGGATCTGTTCTCTGCTGGGAAAAAGGCAGCGTTTCTCATCCAACCTTCATCCCACAGTTTCTTTTCTTACCTGGGATAGTCAAAGCGTCCAATTCCTTCCATGGTTTGTCTGCTGTGTAAGAATTATTCATGGAAGGAGCTTGGAAGGGCCAGTTTTAGGTGTGCTGGTTTTCTTAATGTCACCCCAGCGCGTCGTAAATGACAGCAGGGAAGTTTCCATGGAATTCCTGAGGTTGGAAAAGCCCTCCAGGGTCATCAGCCTGTGACTGATCCCCACCCTGAGCACTCAGTGCCACGTCCAGGTGACACTTCCAGGGATGGGCACTCCAAACCTCCCTGGGCAGGCCCTGCCAAGGCCTGAGTGCCCTTTCCATGAGGAAATTCCTGCTGATTTCCAGCCTAAACCTCCCCTGGCCCAGCCTGAGGCCGTTCCCTCTCCTCCTGTCCCTGTTCCCTGGGATAAGATCCCAAATCCCCCCTGGCTGCCCCCTCCTGTCAGGGAGTTGTGGAGTGAGAAAGTTCCCCCTGAGCCTCCTTTTCTCCAGGCTGAGCCCCCCCAGCTCCCTCAGGATTTCTCCAGCCCCTTCCCAGCTCCCTCACTGCTCCTCCAGCCCCTTCCCCAGCTCCTTCAGGATTTCTCCAGCCCCTTCCCAGCTCCCTCAGGATTTCTCCAGCCCCTTCCCAGCTCCCTCAGGATTTCTCCAGCCCCTTCCCAGCTCCCTCACTGCTCCTCCAGCCCCTTCCCAGCTCCCTCAGGATTTCTCCAGCCCCTCCAATTAAGCTCAGAGGCAAAACCTGAGCACACGAGGAGCCAGCAGGCAGGAAAGGAGCTCAGTGCACAAAAGGGGGGTTTGAAATTCAACCCCAGCACTTGCACACCAGGGTTCCAGGAGCAGAATAAACAGCTCAGGAGTTATTTATAGTGGGTCTCAGCAGCAGATAAATCCCACTGATTTGTGTCTTCACACCACGGCAGGGCCTGAGCCCAGCACAACACCCCGGCCAAGGGCTGACAGACACAGCCGAGCTGAGCAGCCCCTGAGAAATTCAGAGTGGAAATGATTCAAATGAACTCGAGCTCTGCTCTCTGTGACAGCACCCAGGGAACGGCTGGAGCTGGGCCAGGGGCGTTTAGGTTGGAGATCAGAGAAAGGTTCTTCCCCCAGAGGGTGCTGGGCACTGCCCAGGCTCCCCAGGGAATGGGCACAGCCCTGAGGCTGCCAGAGCTCCAGGAGCGTTTGGGCACCGCTCCCAGGGACGCCCAGGGTGGGATTTTGGGGTGTCTGTGCAGGGCCAGGGTTTGGATTTGATCCCCGTGGGTCCCTTCCAGCACAGGAGATTCTGTAATTACATGAACCACAACTTCAGGCATCTTTTCCCTGAAAGCCAAAAGCTTTAACTGGAAAAATCCACCTTTTCATCTCCAACATGCACCTTAGGAATCCTGAGTCCTAAGGAATGCTGAGCTCAGTGGCTCGGGGAAGGGTGACAGGAACTGTCCTGACAACACACACAGAACACACTTCGTGCCTGCTCTTGCAAACCACCAGCTCTGCTCCTGTTTTATTTCTCCCGGAAAGCAAAGGGAGCTGGGACTTTTTCAAAATGCCTGGGGGATTTTGGGGCTCTCGGGGTCTTCCTTGTGGGGAATGACACATTTCCAGCAAGGAACAGCACGGGAAAAAGAGACCAAACAGCAGCACAGGCACTCTCACCTCCCACACAAACCTTTGTTAAGAACATTCAGTGTCTCTTGTGCTGGCGACAAAAAAATTGTCACAAAATCTGCTTGTCCTTTAAAGCACCCGAGGTGCCTCACGTGCTCTTCCCAGGCACAGAAACACCACCGGAAAGGGGCAAAACGAATGCAAAGGCACCCTAAAAACGCATTCAAACCTCAAAACCAAGAGCTCAGGTTTCATCCTGAACCGTGCAGGTTTCATCCTGAAGCGGCAGAGCTGAAGTGAATTTGGGATAAATGTGACAAGGATGGAAGTGGTGGCACCTGCACGGCAACCCAAGGGATTTTTTCCCTCGGGAATTGCTCCTTAACGGGATCCTCACCACACAGAGCCTTTGCTCCAGCTGATCCCCGTGGAAAAGCAATTCCATACCTGGCTGAGCAACTGCCCGTGGAAGATGGTGTTGACCACCTTGAGGACCTGCTTGGTGAGCTTCCTCTGCGAGAAGGGGATGAGGATCCTGCGCTTGGTCCCCTCCGACTCCAGCTCCTGCTGGACCTTGTCCAGCAGCTCGCAGAGGAATTCCTGAGCGTCCTGCTGGTCGTAGCCGCGGAAGGCGGGGATCAGGCTCCACACGGAGTGCAGCATGGCGAACGGGGACACCAGGGCCCACTTGCCGGACCACATCACTCTGAAGAGGGTGTGCAGCTCGTGGCAGAGGGAGATGTGCTTCGAGCTCGGCTCCTTGGGCTGGATCAGTTCTAAACTCCGGCTTATGGAGGAGCCCCCGTTCAAGCCAGCCGGCGAGCCCTGCGCGCCAGACGGTCCCACCTTGTCGGGCTTCCCCGGCTCATTGGCAGCAGCCCCGTTCGCCAGCCTGCCAGCCATCCTGGCCCTCCCGTTCACAGTTTTAGCTAAGAGTTCTTCCGTTTCACAGAGATCGAGGGTCAAGAAACATTCTCGGAACTTCTGGAGGTGGCTGAGCACCTGCAGGATGGAGTTCATGTAACAAGTGTTGCCCAGGTTCCTCAGCCCCGTCACCCCGGGCGTCATCAGGGGCTGGCGCCGGATGGAGTAGAACTGCTTGAATCTGCTGCTCTGCACCTGCCTTGAGGTAGGGGAAGCGGCGGCCACCTCCCTGAATTTCCTTGGGATCAAGCTCTCCCTGTGCACGTGGGACAGCAGCCTGGCGCTCTTCCTCGGGGGGGTGTTGGCCAGCTCCTCCAGGAGCTGCCTCTTCATCTCCTGCCGCCGCTGCCGAGCCGCCTCCTTCTTCCTCTCCAGCTCCTCCATCTGCTTCTTCTCCTTTAACTTCAGCTGGCCCCGGGAGCTCTTGTGGAACCAGGTGCGCAGCGCCCTCGCCAGCAGGGCCTGGCGCCGGTGCCACAGCGCCGTGAGCATCTGGGACTGGCCCTGGGGGCTCCTCCTCCTCCACGCGTCCTCGGCCAGCGCCATGGAGCGCAGCGTCCTCCCGCTCCTCTGCCCCTTGATGGCCGACAGGGAGCTCCTCAGCAGCTTCAGGTCCCCCTCGGGGTTGTCGTTCAGGACGTAATCCTGGCAGAGGTAACAGAAGACGTAGAGCTCGTGCACTTCCATGGCCAAGGGGTGCCGGGTCTCCTGGAAGTGCCTCAGGGCGTGCTCCTCGATGTAGCGGCCGCAGGCCACGTGCGAGCACTTGAGGCAGGCCCAGAGCGACTCGGTGGTGTGGCAGTCCACGCAGTGCCACTTCTGCGGGTTCAGGATCGAGTGGTCCTGGGCGAGTCGTAGCCGCCCCACATGTTTGCATCTATCCATGTCTCACAGGAGGAGTCGCTGCTCCGACCTGGGGAGGTAAAAAAAAAAAGCGCGAGGGAAAGGATTTTGAGAGCCGTGATTCGGGTTTGGAATCCCTTTTTCGTGTGGGATCGTGGGATGTCCTGACTTGGAAGGGTCGTCAAGGATCAGCAGATCTGACTCCTGGCCCTGCACAGGGCACCCCAAATTCCCACTGTGTGCCTGAGAGCGTTCCCATATCCCAACCTGGAAGGGACCCACAAGGATCAGCAGATCTGACTCCTGGCCCTGCACAGGACACCCCAAATTCCCACTGTGTGCCTGAAAGCGTTCCCATATCCCAACCTGGAAGGGACCCACAAGGATCAGCAGATCTGACTCCTGGCCCTGCACAGGACACCCCAAATTCCCTACATTTGCATCTATCCATGTCTCACAGGAGGCATTGCTGCTCTGACCTCGGGAGGCAAAAAAACACGAGGTAAAGGATTTGTGAGCCATGACATGCATTTGAAATCTTCTTGTAGGGTCATGGGATATCCTGAATGGAAGGGGGCCAAAAGGATCATCGGATCTGACTCCTGGCCCTGCACAGGACACCCCAAATTCCCTACATTTGCATCTATCCACGTCTCACAGGAGGCATTGCTGCTCTGACCTCGGGAGGCAAAAAAACACAAGGGAAAGGATTTCAGAGCCCTGATTTGGATTTGAAATCTCATTGTAGGGTCATGGGATATCCTGAATGGAAGGGGGCCAAAAGGATCATCGGATCTGACTCCTGGCCCTGCACAGGACACCCCAAATTCCCTACATTTGCATCTATCCATGTCTTACAGGAGGTGTCACCACTCCGACCTCGGGAGGCAAAAAAACACACAGAAAAGGATTTTAGAGCCTTGATTTGGGTTTGAAATCTCGTTGTAAGGTCATGGGATATCCTGAGTTGGAAGGGGGCCAAATCTGACCAAATCAGATCTGACTCCTGGCCCTGCACAGGACACCCCAAATTCCAACTGTTTTCCTGAGAGTGTTGTCCAAGCACTCCTTGAGCTCTGGGCTGTGCCCACCCACCCTTCTTCTGTACCAGAGCCATGAAAACATCAACATCTTTTTGTGCCAGTCCCTCAACCAACACCACTATTTCTGCACAGGTTCTTTTAAAAGCAGCTTTTAGCTCCAGTGAGAGATCCTGAGAGGACAAGGTCTAAGGAATAAAACTCGGATTTGTCTCCAAAGGCTGCCCCACGCAGCTGCCAGCACGTCTGACCCAACCTCAAGGGCTTCCAGGGAGAGAGAGATTAATTCAGCCTGCTCTTTAGCTGCCCCCTCGCCATGGATACATCCAAAAGGAATTTGGGAGTGGAACGGTGTCACCAGGAACCAGGCAGAGGTTCCCAACTCCAGGCAGAAGCCGTGGAAACACCAGGTAATTGTCACAACCACAGCGTTCGTCCTCGGGCTTCGCCTCCTGCCCCCCGAACCCTCTGGTTTCCCACAGCCTCCCGAGCATTCCAGCGGGGAAAAAAACCCCAGCTGGGAAACAGGAACCAGCAGGAAGAAACACAAACAGAAAAAAACAACTGGTTTTACTCAAACTGGTTCTTGGAAGCGCGGGGAAATCAAAGCCGGAGTGCGAGGAGGCGCAGAGAGCGTTTGCTCCGAGGTTTGAGAAACGATCCCCGGGCGCATCCCGGCGCCGTGGATCCCTTCCCCCGGCCCCTGCGAGGCTCTGCCGCCAGGGAAGGGGCTCAGAGGCCCGTGGGCTACTCACGGAGTGGAGGTCACGCATCCTCTCCTCCGCGACGCCGCGTCCCGGGCGCGGAGCAGCCCCATCTTCCCAACGGGCGCCGGCGGATCCGGGAGAATTTAATTACCGGGAAGCCCTCCCTGCAAGGCAGCTTCAAAGCCCTGGAGAGGGAGAGAGAGAGAGGGAGAATATCCTGGTGATGCACAGAAACCATCCCTGGAACGCTGGCAGGGCCGGGCTGGAGCATCGTTAACCCCTCAGCACGGAGAGGACTCATTTATTGCAGAATTCCCTGGAATTGCCCCCAGGAACCCGGATTTTCAGATGTTCACACGCACAAGAGGCGCTCTGGAATTTCGTTCTCCGCTTTCCCGGGGCGGGGGGGGGATGCAGGCTGTAAAAAAATCTGCTGATCACATGCAGCCTCTTCATCGTGAGGCTTTTGGAGCGGATGACCCAACATATGGCAGGGGGGAAAAAAACGGGAGTTGAGGGGGGGAAAAAGAAAAAAAAAGGGAGGAAAAACGTGCCCCCCCTCCTGTGATCACTTGGATTTTTGGCTGCTTCGATCACTTGGTGAGAGACAGGGGGAGGAGAAGGGGGAAAGACTGGGGGGGGAAAAAGAAAAAAAAGGAGCTGTGCTGAATTAAATTTCATTTCTAGGTGGTTTTTCGAACAATAAAAAGGAAGCAGCGAGGAGTTGTCAGGTGTGAACTGCAACAAAATAAGAACCACAGAGGAGAGAAAAATGGGGGAAAAAACCTGCCCGGAGGTAGAAGAGATCGGAAAAACGGATTCTGTTGGAATAATCCAGGAGAGACTGAATTAAGTTGGTGACACAGGGACCTGGCACGCGGAATATTTGGTTAAAACATCATTTTACGAGGTGCAAAGTTTAACACTCGCCAAAGCTTTCGGGCAGGGATTGAGCCCTCACCTGCATGGGTGGGCAGGGACCTGGCCAGGCTAAGGAAATGCGTTTTTAGTGGCCCCAAGTGATGCAAATTTGCTTTAATTACCATCTTCATCAGTGATATTGCTGTTCAGGATGGGCTCTCTTAAGAGAAAAAAATCAAATCTCTTCAGTCCTCTCTCCTGGACTCCACGGGAAAGCTCAAGTGGCCACTTCAGCACCCGAAGAACCATCGAGGTTTTTATTGAAACCAGCTCAGAAATTCCCACATTTAAACCAGCTCAGAAATTCCCACATCTCCCTCGGGCTGGGCTCCTTCCCTCCCGAATCCCAGGACACGGAAAGGCACTTTTGGAAACCCTAAGCTAAACAAAGGATGGATTTGGTCTCTTCTTTCCAAGTTGGAAACATCCCTTCCCCACCTTTTTCCCTTCCTCTTTCCTCTTCATTTTTCTCCTTGGCTCTGGACATTAAAAAATGGTGGGATTTTATTTTTTTATTTTTTTTTAGGATCCTGTCAAGCCTCGGTGAGAGCAAGTGGCAGAAATTCCAGCTTGCAGGAGTACAGACACTGTGGTAACATTGACAGCCTTCATTTACATAAAAGAATACTAATTATGTTGTATCATCAACATCTGTGATTCTGCTCACTGCCATATGCGACAGTGCGGGGAATTTAACCCTTGAGCCTCCCCAGCACACCAGGTTGGTACTTTGAGGCAAAAAATGGCCCTTCCAGACACGGTTTTGCAGGGATTCTCTGGTTGCTCACGGGCCCTGCGAGGTCTCAGCCCACGGAATTTTCAAGGAACGCCGGATTTAGCCTCGGTTTCCGAGGAGGGAGAGCTGCTGGGTACCAGGCTCCCGGGAAATCAATCCCACCGCAGATCCAGGGCGTTAAGGAATCGTGTTTGAGGGCGCAGGAGGCTGTCAGGAGATAAATCAGCAGCCTTTTGTCAACTGCTTCGGCTGCTCCTGTGCTGGGCCAGGAGATTTCCTACTTGGGAAGGGGAAGAGACTCCAAACACCTCTGCCAGCTGAGGAAGCAGCTTTGTCACGTCTAAATTCAGTAATTCTCAGCACAAAAGCATCTTTGACGCCGCATTGGATATCCCCCCACCTGGTTCTCTTTAGGTGTCCACAGGAACCCTCGCAAATCCAAGCCCTAATTCCCAGGTACATCTGAAAGCTGGGAAGAAAATTGTGTTTATTCGAGCCCCAAAGCGCTCGAACGAGAGGTTTTTTCCTCGAAAGCTTCTCCACCCACCACGCTTCGGAGTTCTTCGTCACATTCAGGATTTCTCTCGCTGACTCATATTTTTGACTCTTTCCACGAAAGGAAAGGAAAAAAAAGAAGGCTCGGAATCGGCTCTCGCACGTTCCCAAGGCAGCTGGAGCAGCTGCGGGTCCAGCCCCGCGTCCCCCCACGCGCCACGGAGCGAAACAAATCCCTGGGAACGCCGGCACGTGAGTAAGGAGAGGAGTTTCCCTCTCTTTCCCGGGCGTACACAAGGAGTTTGGCCCAGGTCTCCTCCCAGGAGCGCAGAGCTGCAGCTGGCGGCGGGGACGCCGGGGCCGGGATGAAAGGAGAACGGGATCCGTGAGTCAGAACCCGTCAAACGCCGGCACGAGGTGGGAGGGGGGAAAAACCAAAAAACCTCGCAGAGATCACAGGGCTGGAGCTGCTTCAGAGATTCCCAAACTGCCGGATGGGGCGAGCCCGTGAGCAACGCCCGGGTTTAAGGATTGGGGAATGAACACCTTGGGTTTTAAAAGCCTTGGAAAGGAGCGCTCAGAGCTCTGCTCTTTGCAATTATCACGTTGAACTCTCGGGTTTGCATTTTGGGGTTGGTTTGGGGCTTTTTTTCCATAAAGGTTGATGTCATTTTAAGGAATCTCTATAAAATCCTCCTTCCTCACTTAGATCCCTACTTAGATCTTTTCCAGAGAAGGGCTGGGGAAGGAAAAGAGGGAGAAGGAATCACTGCAATACACTGAAGATGAGTAAAACCGAAATAAAGTAACAGGGAATAAAAGCAAAACAGAGGTATTAGTTTAGCTAATAACATTTTAGAGACCATTTGAAAACTTCTCACCTTGTAAATCACTTAAACACCGGGGCAAACCCCACTTCTTTTCCTTGCATGGCTCATAATCCTGGAAAAAAAAACCCACGGCAAGATCCTCTAACAGCTCCCAGAACCAAAGGCAGCAGGAACAATTTGGCTGCTGACCCTAAGAGAGTGTTACAAGAAACCACACGAGTTCACTCTGCTCCTTTGTGCCATTGTTGCACATTTGGAACCTGATTAAAGCCATCTGCAGGCATCTGTTGACAGCAGCTACTTTCTTTTTCTAAATAAATCTGCGAGAAGCCAAAAGAACCAGCTCAGGGGCCAGGAGAGGCGCTGGGTGTCTGACCCTGGAATGATGCTTCTTTTATGCGTCCAAGGGGTGATTCCAGAATAAATAAAGAGTCTCCAGTGCCAGCACAAACTCCTGGAAATCATCTGCCAGGGCAGGTGGGAAGCTGGGATTGAAGGATTCTTCCTCTCATTCCTGCGTCCCTCTCCTGGGAACGGCAGAAGGGAAGCACAGCGGCGCTGGGAAGTGCTGCCACGTTAAATAAAGCACATTCGCCTCTTTTTTTTGGTTTAAATCCCTTTTTTTTGCAGCGCCACGGGGAGAAAGAAAAATCCTCGGATATTCTTGGTTTCCATCGAAACTGCGTAAGGGATATACAGAATTTGGTCAAATCAGAGCGACAGGACAAGGGGGATGGCTTCAAACTGGAAGAGGGAAGGTTTAGGTTGGATATTGGGAAGGAATTCTTCCCTGTGAGGGTGGTGAGGGGCTGGGATGGAATTCCCAGAGAAGCCGTGGCTGCCTCATCCCTGGAAGTGCCCAAGGCCGGGCTGGAGCAGCCTGGGATGGTGGAAGGCGGTGGAAAGGGATGAGCTTTAAGATCCCTTCCCCAAACCATTCTGGAATTCTGGGATTCTCCGCAATAGGTTTAAAAATCTTGGATGCACACCCCAAGCACTTCCCGCTCCCCCAACCCCAACAAACCACTTTTCATGTGGAACTCCTCAATTCCTGCTGCAAACACTTGAAAAGGGAAACATGGGGATATCAGAGAGATCTCCAAGAATTCCAAATGAGGACTCCAGAACGTTCCTCCCCTGGTTGTTGTAACCTCCCTGTTTGTGAGGCACCGATTATTGAACCAGATGTGTAACGCAAACTTGTAACTTCTCCTTGTAACCCGAGCTGCACGGAAAAGGGGGAATAAAATCCCGCTCCAACATCCATCCCTGTCCCAGGAGGCCCCCACAGCAAAATCCTTTGTTTACGGAATTCCAGACTCCATCGGGTTGGAAAAACCTCCGGGATCATCAACCTGGGACCGATCCCCACCCATCCCCGGAGTGCCACATTCCTGGGACACCTCCAGGGATTCCAAACCTCCCTGGGCAGCCCCTTCCAATTCCTGACCGCCCTTTCCATGAAAAAATTCCTCCTGAATTCTTCCTTGCTTCTCGAAGACACCAGAAACGATAATTTTTCAAGGGAAAAAAAAACCCTTCGTATAATTGATATTCTGTTAGAAATCAGGGCCTGCTGCTCCGAGCAAGGAATGTCACCGCCACACCCCCGTCCCCTGTCCTCAGAGATCCTCGTGGTCCAGAGTTACTCACTCAGAGCATGGAAAACACCCGGGAAAAGAGGCAGGAAGCTCATTTTCCTCCTCTTCCTCCAAAAACCCATCAGGGTTCCCTCCTTTACTCCTCTCGTTCAAACCCTGCCGGGTTCAGACTTTCAAATTCCGTCCCCGAGGAGCAACAGTGGCCAGGGAGGTTTTTTCCAGAGAGATTTTTTTTCCAGCTATTCTGGAGCTCTTTTTCCTGAAAACTGTCAGCTTTCTGTCCCGCAGCTGCTGCCTTCCCTCCCTCCAGGCTCACACAGCGGCCAAATTATAGGCAAATTAACGTGGAAAAAAAGGGGAAGACACGGAGGAAGACAAATCCTCCACCTGGATCTCACCAGGTGCTGAGAATTCCCGACTTTCCCATGCCAGGAGGGAGGTCAGGATCCTACAGCAGCCATGGAAGAGCTTCCTGCTGGATCCAGCTGCTGGATGCAGGCACTGGGGGACTCCACACCCCACCCGAACTCCAGCTCTGGCCACAAGGGAGCTTGAGGAAAACGGGATTTTCCTGCCAACTTCCCAGCAAGTTCAGGGGTATGAGCTCCTCCCAGTTCATTCCAGCTCTGGAAGTGTTAAACTCTTCCTGGGAGCTCCCAAAATCCGCTCTAGGCTCAAACCCGGAATTCTCAGGAATCAGTTTTCAATGAAATATTGAAAAAAAAAAAAAAAAAAGCCCCGACCAAACCCAAGGAAGTCAAAAAACCCAAAGCACTCGGATTAGGAAAATCCCATTCCCTGCACTGGCAGCGTTTCTGATGGGAATAAACAGGATTTCTGCAGGATTTGGTTGTCTGGACCCGTCAGGAAGCCGAAGTTGCTGGATTTTGGCCCGTCTTTGACTTTAGAGCACAACAAAAATACAAATAAAGCATTTTCAGGTCCAACCTCCACATCAGCCAAAGTGCTCCAGATAAACGAAGCGCTCAGGGAATGGAGTCCCAGGGAAGGGGCAAGGATGAAAAAAACCTCTTTTCCCTAAAACCCCGGAATTCTGAGCACTTTAGAAAAAAAGCTTTAACGTCTTCAAGACTGCTTTAAACACGACCTGGGGCCTCCTGCGAACTGGAATGTGCTGTTACCTAACCTGCAGTGAAAAGGGAATGAGATATTCCCCATTCCTGAAGCCTGGGATGGATAAAATAACCCCGATCCTGCCTTTTTTTTTTTGCTGTTCCCACTCGTCCTTCCCGGGGAATTGTTGAGCTGCGCTACCCCAAAACCTCCTCCCTCTGCTTCCTGGTGAACTCCGAGGAGTCAAGAGAAGCCACCAAACTCCTCTGGGGCTGGTTGGGAGGGAAATTTATGACTCCACCAAAAAGACTTGGCACCTTCCAAGAGCTGGAATTCCAGCTCCACGCAGAGGGCCGCGCGTGTGTCTCCTCTCCAACATTCCTTCCCCATGGAGATCCCCGGGGAAAGGAGCAGCAGTTCAGGGTTTGGAAACAGTCGTGGGGAGGCAAAGGGGAGGTGAAATCCTTCAGCCCGCGAAGGGAGGGGGTTGTTCTGAGTTTGCACTGCCATGCAAATCCAGCCATAGCAGTTGAAACTCGGAAGTTTTTAAAGCTTGAAGTATTTTAAGGATGAAATTTGAATGTTCTCGTTGAGCCAAGCTCAGTTTCTCATCTAAGAGATGAATAAAAGCACGTGACTAAAACCTCAAGTACCTCTATTTTTAATTTTCACCTCTTGACCTTGGCTTTAAGACTCAATTTACAGGTGAAATGTTGTCCAGACATTCTTTAGGGGTCACTGAAAACAAACAAACGAATTAGATCCATATCCTGCAGGTCCCTGAAAATGGGGGAATTACTATTTCATGACCCTGGATGTTAAAAAGCACTGTTAAAATGCTATTTATGTCATAGTTCGCAGCGTTCTAGAAGTTAATTTCTCTGTTTACTCCAGCACATAAAATCCCTTCTCCCCTTTCTGTCCACAGGCGTCCAGGTTTTATTTTTGGGATGGCTTTTGGGAGCGTCAGCAAGCCGGGAAACACGAGCCGAACGCAGAGCTGGGCACTGAAACGATTCCTGAACAACCCCAGCCCTCCCGAACCGGCCCAAAGGGAAGGAACTCCCAGCAATTCCCTGCCTCTTCCACGTGGAGAAACCCGAAGCAATTAAAGCAAACACACACAACTGGAGTGATCAGCCTGGAGCAGGAGAGAGGCCGGAATTAGGGCCGGCTGAAAGTTCTGGACTGACAGAAAGTTCTAATTTCACTTTCCAACCGGCTCGGCGCAACCCAGGAATTCCCAAAGAATTCTGCGCCTGCAGGGGTGACAACAGCACAGGGTGATGTCCCATATCCTGAAGTTTTCCACCCAAACGTCCCTCCCGGAACGGCTCAGCCGGAGCGGGCACGAGCGGAGCTTTAACGGCACAAAATCGGTGGCGCCGACCCCAAATCCACTGGAAATTCACTTTTTTTGTGCCTCCCCCCATCCCCAAACTGTCGGGATCCGCACCAAACCCAGCATCTTTGCTTCCCTTCACACTTCCTGCTGCCCGGGGATCCTGCTCCAGGGACACAGGCACAGGCAGGGATCTGTGCCCACGGAATAATTACCCAGGCACAGGTTAAACCAAACCACCCCAACGTGACAAAGCAGGAGCAGAGAGCAGCAGCCTTTCCCTCGGATCCCCACCTTCCCTGCCTTATCACTCCTTTGAATCACAGCCAGCCACGCAAATCCCTGCGTTTTTCCAGCCTGCAGGAAGCGTTTTTGCTTTTCCCCACGCTCTTTAACCGATATTATCCCGCTCGGCACATCCCATTTATCTCCGATCGGCAGGAAAACAACGTGTCCAGAGTTCAGGTTCACAGCAACACCTCACAGATCACGTATTAAAAACACCAAGAATCACACGCTCAGCCTTTTCCCGGGGAAAATCCTGCGCCAGTCCCAGCCAGCTTCACAATAACAACCACAACATCCAACAGCATTTCGGACTTGATCACCTTAAAGGTCTTTTCGAGCTTCATCGATTCCATGACTGCAAAGGCAGAGCCGGTTACATTCCGACCACGAGCAGCTTCAGCATTCCCAAACCTGATTAATTCCTTATCAAACCCCAGGGGATTTCAATAAAACAAAGCCAAAACCTCTCCACGGCACAGGGATGAGGGGGAAGTTTGGCAGCTCCAGCACCTCGGGGTCCTCTCGCTGCCGCAGGGATCCACGAGCAGCCGCGGGATTTGGCAGCGGAATCCCAGCCTCTTCCAGGATCTCTTTGTGACAGACACAAAGAGGGATTACGGCACGGAGTGAACACTTGCTAAGTTCCGGGGAGTCCTCTGCTGCTCTTTTCGGAGCACGATTCAGATCCGTCCCGGCGGAATCTCCGCCGGGCTAGGAACGAGCCCGCGCCGGCGGAGGCGGGAGTGGCCGCGGGGGCCATCGGTCACACCGAGGTGTCGGAGCCATCTCCGAGGCGATCGAGCACCAGCCGAGCCCAGCGGGCTGTGCCTCGTTATCTCCCCGGCCACAAGGAACGGGCAAAGAGCACCGAAGGGAAGGGCACAATTCCACAGGCTGGGCTCGGAGCGGGGAAGGCGCCTCCGATGCGTTCGGGATCCCCAGACAAAAACGACGCCGGGTTTTTTGACAGCCCTCTCCATCATTCGCTTTTCCTCCACGTGCCAATCAATCAGTACGGGTTGTGTTTTTTTTTTTTTTTTAAACCCCAAACGAGCCAGGCAGAGCAGCAGAAAATTTCCTGTGGGTTTTTTGGTAACAGCAGAAAATTCTCTCTGCGTTTTCTAAACGCTGTGGGTTGGTAAAAGGGAGTAAAGCACGGTGATTTATCCCATTCATCCGAGCGCAGCACTTGGGTGTTCCGTTTGTCTGACCAACAAACCCCAAGGTGCTCGACGGTGTTTATGCACAGGATCCATGAGAATTCCCACATTCCCATATGGATAGTGCTGCTGTGTCCCCCCCCCCCGGCTCTGGAAACAGCAAAATCTCTGAGCCCTCCACTCGGACCCTGGGGCTCGACCAAGGGCTTCTGTGTTTTCTTGCCAACAAAGAATTAAGGGATTTACACATCCTCTTCCCCTGCTCAGCTGCTGGGCCTGTTTTGTGCTGGGAAAAGCAAATCTATCCAGCAATCCCTGCTCCTCCTCGGTGTCCAAACAGGGACCTGGAGCGACATGAATAAAACTAAGATTTGTGTTTTCAGCCCCAGCCTCACCCCAGGTTTGCACCTCTGTTTTTTTGGTACAAAAGGAAGAATTTCCCTGGCTCAAATCTACCTTTCCCCTCCATTTCCTGATGGAATTATTCCTGATTTGCATATCAGGAATCCTGTTCTGGCTGAAATCCCTTTTTTTTTTCCCCTGAATTACAGGCAGGATCTGAGTGGTGCCTTTGTCCTCCCCACAAGCCGAGGTCGGAAGCAGGACCCCGATTTGTGAACTCTCAGGTTGTTAATCTTCCTTAAGAACTGGAGATCAACCCAGGCCCCATTCTGCAGCATCTGTTATTTTAATAAATTATCCTCCTAAGAGGTTAAAGTTCATCCCTTCAATTTGTCCCGAGATGAAACAACAACAGGACACGAGGAGAGCAAGGAGGGAGAGGTGAGTTTGGGTTTGATGCCGCAAAAAGCTGTTCCCAAACCCTTCCAAATTTAGGATAAACAGGGTATTTCCTTCCTTATTCACTGACTCATTTCCACATCATCCAAACCAGCAGGTCCAACCATCCCCGGAAGTGCAGGAAAAGAGCAGCGCAAATTCCAAAGGAGATTTTTTTTTTCCCCTCTTTGAAAGGCACTTGCTGTTTCCACTCTCCACCACGAATATTTTATCGCCTCAAAATAAAACTCTGGTGAGCAGGATCTTCATCCCCGCTCTGATTCAGGTGAATTAACTATTCTTAGTTAAATAGATTTGCTTCTAGTCTTAGTCTGATGACAGATTAACTCCTGACTGGTCGGATTATGGATTTACCTCTGGAACTAAATCACTTTTGAATCTGAGTTATAGCTATTAGTTCCTTATAGCTCAGCTGAACAGCTTTTAGTGCCTCCTTTGTGTTTTTGAAAGAATGATTAAACATCATTAAATCCAAGCTCAGGGCTCTTTCTCACAACTCCAGGGAATAAACAGCTGATTTAAGGGGTTTTTTTTTAAGAATAGTAGGGTTTTACACTGATTTTTTTTCAGCACAATTAATGCCATTCTAAGTCTAGAATGGTTGTCCTTAAAAATTAAAACCTTGTTTTTTGTGCTCGCGTGGTTTTAAAGGACACAACCCCCACTTTGTCCCTCCTCACAGCTCTCCAGATCAACCTGCTCTTCCCACACGGTATGCCCATCATTTTTCTGCAGCTGCAGAAGACACAAAAAATTCACAGAACCACGGAACATCCTGAGCCGGAAGGGATCCACAAAAATCATGGAAGTCCAAATCCCGACTGGATACAGCAACCAGCAGACGTTTAAGCGTGGTTTGCTCTTGAATGAAACACGAAATATTCCGAATGTGGCACCAGAAGTGTCCCTGCCACCAGCAGAAGCAGCCTCTGAGAGGAACCTCAACAACAAAAATAAACCCACCTGTAACTGCCTCGGAAGGTCCCCGGGTGGGAGAGCTGGAGCACGGATGCTGAAATCCAGGATTTAGACTCCCTCATCCCAAACCCAGGGGTTTTTAAACAGCACAGCCCGAATTTTGGTGAATTCATCTTTAAGCAGCCCCCTGAGCCAGCCACGACCTCCGAATTATTTAATTTCTCACTGTTAATGACTTGAAAACCCCTTAAACATCCAGTTCCACCAACACCCCTACACACATACAGATATACACTCACATATAAAAATATCTATCCTTAGATTCGTGCCACTCAATCCTTACACCCCTCCCTCCACCTAGGACCCTACGAAAACCCCACAGTGACTACAAATGCAACCACGATTCACCAAAAAGAGCCACAAACTCCTCGTTCCATGAGTTACATCTGAGGAGGGGAGGGAGGGGGGAGGTTTCCATGCCCAATTTTATTTGCTGAAGTTCAGAGCCTGAAGAAATGATTTGGTTCCGGGGGACCCCAGTGCAGAATTTATGAATAAAAAGATAATAATAATAATAATAATAATAATAAGATAATGCTTGAGGTAGGAGTCAGCCAAAAATCTCCATCGTTTTCTCCATGCATGCAGCACTTGTGATTTAACCTGTTCCAAACCAGCTGAAATTCCTGGACAAAGTCAGTCCCAGCACCAGGCAGGAGCTGGAATGGGTCCAGCACATCCAAAGGAGTGACAGGACGAGGGTGAATGGATTTCAGCTGACAGGGAGCAGGTTTAGATCGGATATTTGGGGAAAAAAAAAATCTTCCCTGTGAGGGTGGGGAGGCCCGGGCACAGGGAGTTGTGGCTGCCCCATCCCTGGAAGTGCCCAGTGCCAGGCTGGGGCAGCCTGGGATGGTGGGAGGCGTCCTTGCCCATGGCAGGGGTGGCACTGGATAGGATTTAAGGTCCCTCCCAACCCAAACCATCCCGGGATTCTCTGATCCAGCACCAAGCCCAGTTTTGTCAGGAACTTACTGGAACCGAGTCAGGCCCAGAGACACCGATCCCTGTCAGGAGGAAAAAAAAAAAACAAAACAAAACCAAAATGGGAACAAAGCCCCAGCAGCGCAGACCCACAAGGCAGCACTGAGCGCTCTCCTCGGGACACTTTTAGGATTTCCAGCTAAAAGCCACTTATCACTTCATCACCCCGCCCTGCCCAGCTCCTTCCACACCGCTTTCATTTCAACCCCAAACCCTCCGATTGTCTTCGGAGGCTTTTCAAAGCCTGGGAGAGAGGGGCAGAATGTAATTAGAGGACAGTATTTCTTCATCAAATCTAAAGCCGCCCACTGAAAGCGAGTGGGAAAATCCGGTCCCAAGGCAGCGCTGCTCCATGGAGGGGATGGATTTGCCTTTCACAGGGAATAAGGGATGGGAGCCGTGGTCACCGGTCCTTAATCAGCTCAGCTGATCCCCTATAGAACATCTCAATGCAGGGACACAGCTGTGGCCCATAACTCTTGGCTTGATCTTCCATGGTTTGCCTGAAAAGCCTGAAAAGGGCAGGAACGCACCAAAGCTTTGCTCCAGTAAATTGGTCCTTTGGAAAAAAAAAACAACAACTCAACAAAACCACCCCATCCCCGGCTGCACCCAGAGGAGGGGGGGGGAGGAAAAACAGCTTCTTTTTTTCAGTGCACACCGTTAGGGGTCGAGTGGGAAAGTTTCTGTGATCTCCACCACACCCCCCCC
>VXAZ01002927.1:35960-50332 GCA_013399875.1 Gymnorhina tibicen | reverse complement strand
CCCGTGTCCCCATCCCCTGACCCTCACCCCTCCCATGTTCCTGTGTCCCCATCCCCTGACCCTCACCCCTCCCGTGTCCCCATCCCCTGACCCTCACCGCTCCCGTGTCCCCGTGTCCCCGTGTGCCCGTGCCCTGACCCGTGCCCTGAGCCGTGCCCGCCCCGCAGCGCGGCGCTGCTGAAGCTGGCCGAGATGCAGTACAGCGGCGCCAACAGCATCTTCCTGCGCCTGCTCATCGACAAGAAGTACGCGCTGCCCTTCCGCGTGCTCGACGCCCTGGTCTTCCACTTCCTGGCCTTCCGCACGGACCAGCGGCTCCTGCCCGTGCTGTGGCACCAGAGCTTCCTGGCCCTGGCCCAGCGCTACAAGGAGGACCTGTCCTCGGAGCAGAAGGAGGCCCTGCTGGAGCTGCTCAAGTTCCACAGCCACCCCCAGATCTCGCCGGAGATCCGCCGGGAGCTGATGAACTCCAAGACGAGGGACGTGGAGGGGGAGCAGCCCGTGGCCATGGAGTGAGCAGGGCGAGGCTGGAGCCTGTCCCGCCCCTGGGATGCTGCTGGGAGCCTGGCTCAGGGGCGTCCGTCCTGGATCCGGAGCGGTCACCGGGAACAGACTGTGCCCACAGCGCGGGCCCGAGCGCCCTGCGCTGCTGGCACGGGGCAGGGCAGCCCCTGTCCCACGCAGGAGCGCGGTGCCACCAGCACTGGGACGCTTTGGCTCCCAGTCGGAAATAAAAGCGGAGCCGTGTCGGTCAGGGCTGGGTCTGCCCGCTGTGGTCCCGGCCTGTCCCCGTCCCCACCAGCCACTCCCCGCCCCTGGGATTTTCCCAAACGCTCCAATCCCCCCAGGATTTACTTCCTGAAGCCACGGGGCCACTGCCCTCACCTGGCCATCGAGGCCACCAGCCTGGCCTGCTCCTGGCACTGTGCCCAGCTGCCACCTCTGCTGGAAAACCCGGGGGGGGACTTTTCCACGAGGCTGCGCTTCCCTGGGCCCTGCTGCCGGTGGCACCGCTGGTGGCACTGCCGGATCCGTGTCCCGCAGGCTGGGCCCGCGGAGAGGAGCCCCTGCTCTGTGCCAGGGGCAGCTGCCTCCCGCTGTCACCTCCGAGGGCAGGAGCGGGAGCTGGGTCCCCACACACCGCAGCCTCTTCCGTGACTTCCTGGTTTTATCTTATTTTGGAGGAGCCAGAGGCTGATGAGCACAAGAGGGAGCCCGGGCTGGCACAGAGCACCTGGCACTCTCCTGCCACCCCCTGAGCCGCTCCAGTGCCCCCCAGCCTGCTGGGAAGAAGGTGCTGCCTCTGCTCCGGGGGGAGCAGGAAGGTTTTGGCTCCACGTTCATCCCTCACCCTCCCTGAGCTGCCCTGAGTGTCCCTCAGGGTCCTGCCCTCTCCCCGTGGTTCCATCCTGGGAAAAGCGGGGCGGGAGCTCCCAAGGGATCCCCATCAGGATCCGAGCCCCGCCCTGGGAGAGACGCAGAGAAACCCTCGAGCCGTTTTTGGTTTTTTTTTGTTTAAAATACTTTATTGCAACATGACGGGGTTCTCTGGCTCTCCCAGCAGCGGGACTCCTGTGAGTGAACACCAAACCAGTTTACTCTTAAATTAAAAATTCATTTATATATCTATTAAAAAAAAAAAAAAAAGAAAGAAACACATTTCCTTTTGCACAGCCAGGCTCTGTCCCAGCCCTCCTGCTCGCAGGAGGCAGCGGCTCCGTGGGTTTCCGGACCGGGCAAGCTCGGGGAGGAGCAGCAGCCCCACCTTTTTCCGCCTCATTTTTGTGGTGGTGGCATCCAAAAAGGAAGATTTCGACCTCCTTTTCCACGTCCCCCACGGAGCCACGTGTCCAGAGGTCCCCAGGCAGCAGCAGCAGCAGCAGCAGCAGCAGCAGCAGCAGCGTCTGCCTCCCATCCCTGCGGAGTCTCCGGCTTCTCCTGGTTCATCCCACTCCGTAATGGTTTTCTCATAGAAAAGCAGCATTTTTTTTTTTTTTTCCCCCCTCGTTTTAAAACACTTTCTATAAAAAACTTAACAGGATCAACGACAACAATACAAAAATGCAGTAAAATTTGCTTTTCCAACTCAAGTGCGCAGCAAAGTTTTCCACCCTCTCAGGAGGCAGCTCGGATCCACGTGGACGAACGCGGCCCCCCTTCCTGAGCGTGATCCGAAATCCCTGCCCTGGAAGAGTGGAGATGCATCCCAGACTATAGCAGCACATTCAGAAGGTTTTCCTCACGTCCTCGTCCGATGCCTAAGCTACCAAAGGACCACCCGGCCTCCGAGCGAGAGCCTCCCGCTGCCCGCGGAACCAGGGAAGGGGCGAAGGGGGGAAGGCACTTTTTTTAAAATTTTTTGGGGAAGGAGAGGAGAGCGGCATCCAGGCCCCACCCCAAGGAACGCCGGCTCTGCTCCCTCCCCGTTTCCCAGCAGTGAACAATAAATTAAGCAGCCTCCGCGGGCACAGCGGAAAAGCCGAGGGGACGGCGCCCGGACCCGAGCTCCTCCCGAAATCCCGCATCCAACAGCGAAAACCAACGAGCCCCGCGGGTCCTCTCCAAGCAGAAGCAGCTGCGCAGCTTCCCCCGGAGCTGTGGGAACGCGGCACGAAGCGATCGGGACCGAGGGGCCACCGAGCGGCTGCTCCACGAGCCCCGTGGCCCCGCAGGAGCCGGGGGCGATGAGGATTCGGGCCCTGCAGGGCTGGCTCTCCGTGATTTCCGTCCCTCGCGGGGCTGGGAAGTCGCCGCCAGCGCCCCGGAGAACGCCGACAGAGAAACAATTCCAACTTCACCCGGGCTCCTGCTGCCCGCGCCCGGCGTTCCCGTGCCCTCGCTCGCTCCCCCCGGCCGCCTGCAGCAGCTCCGAGCGCGGATCCCGCTGCACGTTCCCGGCCCGGGAAGGGCCCCTCGGAGGCGCTGGATGGGCGGGGGGGATGCGGCGAGCCGGGGGTGTCCGGGGAGGGGCCGGAGCTCTCGGGAAGGGCGGCCGGTCACAGGTTGACGTCGGTGACGTCCGTGGGGGTGCTCGTGGGCTGGCTGCCCCCGTACGCCGCCGCCTTGGCGCTGAATTCCTGCTGGGATTGGGACGCGTGCTTCAGGCTCTCGGCTAAGGCCGCCTCGATCTGCTCCTGACAGGCCTTCAGGCAGTCCTGGAACGGGGAGACACAGCGAGGCATCAGTTCCGTGCTCCGCAGGGCCGGGAGCTTTAGGAAAAACTCGGAGCAGCTGCTGGGCTGCGCCTCTGAACACGCAGGGAAAAGGGGATTTTCTCCATCCGGGGGCATCTCCAGCTCGTCCCTCCCCAGGCAAAGCCCCACGCTCCAGCTGTCTGGGGCAGGACCTCCCTGCTGACCCCGCTCTGCGGGAATGTTGTGTCCAGCAGCTTCCCGGGGCGCCCCGGAGCCGGGGTGTGGCCCCGGCAGCACGGCAAGGGCAGGGCAGCTCTGCCAAACTTCCCAGATCCCGGAGAAACGGCTGCCCCGGGAACACGGAGCCCCCTCCAGCTCCTCCGGCCCAGCTTTCCCAGAGCTCGGGGTGGTCCTGCAGCAGAGCGGGGCACAGGAATTCTGCTGGGTGCCCCCGAGGCAGCGAGACCCTCCCTGACCCCAAACCCCCCTGGGCGTTCCTACACCACCACCCCCGAACCGCGCTGGGAGAACTCTCACAAGGTCTTCACCCTCCTGTCCCCTCTGTGACAGCCCCAGGGGACCCAGAGCCGGGGGACACGCACAGGAAGGCGCGGGGGGCTGCCAAAGGCAGCAGCACTCGCATAAATGCAAACCCCGCTCTGGTTTTTCCCCCACGAGCTGTAACCAGGGGAGGAAACTCCCACTCGGACACGCCACGGGCACGGCCCAGCTCAGCCCGGTGACAGTTTGCACCTCACGGGACACGGTCACACCCCGAAATCTCTTACCAGGAATCCACCAGCGGTTCTTAGAAACTGACAGAGGATGTGGTGAATGAAAATAGCAACGCCCGGCTCCCCTTCCCCAGCTCCCCTTCCCCGGCTTCCCGTCAGCGCAGCCTCCGCCTGCGCCGGCACTGCCCGGCCCGAGCGCCGCGGGCACCCGGCCACGGGCTGTCCACCACCACGGACACCTGGCCACGGGCTGTCCACCACCACGGACACCCGGTCACGGGCTGTCCGTCACCACGGACACCCGGTCACGGGCTGTCCATCACCACGGACACCCGGCCACGGGCTGTCCATCACCACGGACACCCGGCCACGGGCTGTCCATCACCATGGACACCCGGCTGCAGGCTCTCCATCACCACGGACACCCGGCTGCAGGCTCTCCATCACCACGGACACCCGGCCAAGGGCTGTCCATCACTATCCCCTGGCTGTGCATCCCCATGGCCAGTCCATCCCTGTTCTCTCCATCCCCATGGCCAGTCCATCCCGGGCTCTCCATCCCCATGCCCATCCCTGAGCTCTCCAGCAGCAGTTCTGGCCGAGATGCCAAGGCCAGCCTGGCCACACCCGGCCAGGCTCCCGCTGGCCACGGCGCTGGCCCAGCCCTGCAGCCCCATCCCACTCAGTCCCTGCAGTCCCAGCACTGCCCAGCTGGGCCTGGGAGCTCCAGAGGGGAAACTGAGTCACAGCAGGGCTCAGGGAGAAGCAGCAGCACCACGGGCGGGGAGGCTGAGCCCAGGTGCTCTCCCGGGATCCCAAAACGCTGTGGACACATCCCAGGAGGAGCTGGGGCTGTTTGTGCAGCACCCCACACCCGGGCAGGGGGGCACAGCAGCTGCTGGGGAGGGACAGGAGGGGACAGGAGGGTGCTGGGCTCCATTTCAGCTCCTCTCCCTCCACAGAGCCCTCCCTGCTTCCCACCTGTTCCCTGCTGCAGCCCCGGCCCGGAGCAGGTTGGGAGCAGGTGGCTGCACTGATTCTCTCTTTAAAAAGGCTCCGGAGAACAAAAAAATTCCATCTGCACAAACGGATCGGGAGCCTCCCGCCCGGACAAAGCCTCGTGGCAGCCACCCCCTCCTCTGATCCAGGTCCTGTCAGGGGACTGTAACCGACCCCGGGCAGGAGAGGAGATCAAAGAGGAGAGGAAAAGCTCCCGATAGGAGAGACCTGGGAGCCCCACAGGATCCCTGTCCCCGCTCCGAGGGCAGTGGAGGGGCTGGAGAACCACCCCCCATCCTGATGTCCCCGAACCTGGGAGGTTTCGTGCCCCTGTCCCCCTTTCTCCCCCCACCCCCCAGCCTGGGCACCTGCAACCGGACACTGAGGGGAGCAGATGCCGAGCCCGGCGTGTCCCTGTCCCCATCCCGCCCCGTGAACCCGATCCTGCCAACACCTGCCCGGGCAGGGAACAGATCCTGCCCTTTGTGTGGCATTTCAAAGGCTCCCAGCCCACCCCGAGCCCACCCCACCCTGCCAGGCCAGGAGCAGCCCCGGGGCTGCGTTCGGGATCATCCCACAGCCCTGGGTTCTGCTCGAACCAGGGCAGCACCGTTTGAACGGCACAGATCCACGGAATCCCAGAGGAGCTGGGGTTGGCAGGGCCCTCTGGAGCCCATCCCTGTGCCAGGGCAGGGTCACCCGGAGCAGGTGACACAGGGACAGTTCCAGGTGGGTTTGGAACTCTCCGGAAGGGGAGATGCCACGCCCTCCCCGGGACCGTCCCACCCTCCACGGAAAGCTCTTCCTCTGAGAAGATGCAGGGTTCGCTGTGCCATTCCCGGTGCCATTCCCGGTGCCATTCCCGGTGCCGTTCCCGGTGCCACTCCCGGTGCCATTCCCGGTGCCATTCCCGGTGCCCACTCACCACCTCCGTGCCCGTGATCCCGGCCAGCAGCTCCGTGATGGCCTCGCCGCTGAAGCCGTTCAGGGACAGGGTCAGGCCGTGGATGGCGGCGCCGATGCTGCCAGTGGCGATCATGGACGGGGGGTACATCACGAAGGTGTAGTCTGGAGCCAGGACAGGGACACGAGGGCGGGAAGGGGCCGTCAGTGAGGATGCACGTGGGGTTTGGGAGCGGGATTTTCCCTGGGAAGCGCGGGAGGGTCTCACAGAGGGGCGGGAAGAAACTGGGATGGAGGAACACAGAACGGACCCGAGCAGCAGGGCCAGGTCTGCAGGGACAGTCCTGAGGTGAGGTGGCTCCAGAGACTGAGGGAGAGGCCGGGAAAAGCTGGGATTCAGCCCTGGATTCAGCCCTGGACACCCTCCCGCGGGCACGGCAAGAGCCTGGCACAGGGCCCTGCTCTCCTGGCATCCACGAGCCCCCAGCACCGCTGTCCCACCCGGAACGGCTCCGACGGGAAGGAAGGCAGGCACCCAGCTCCCAAAGAGGTGGGGAGCCCATCCTGGGTATCCCAGCACCCCCGGGCCCAGCCCGGCACCCACCTGTGGCGCAGAGGGCGATGAAGGTCTGGGCGTGTTTCTTCACCAGCTCCACCTTGTCCGCGGGCAGCGGCAGCCGGTGCAGGATGTGCGCCAGGAAATCGTTGGCGATCACCGACACCAGGTCCCACTTCAGCTTCTCCAGCACCAGCAGCTCCCAGTGCTGCGGGGGCAGGGAGGGCAGGACGTTATGGGGCCGCCCAGGAGGCCCCAGGGCCAGCAGAGGACGGGGAAGGGAAGAGGGGAAGGGAAATGGGGAGAGGGAAAAGGGACTGTCCCCGCTCTGTGGCCATGGCACAATTCCAGCCTGGGGCTGCTCAGAGCCGGGAGCAGAGCTCAGAAGAGGAAGCAATAAACGTGGATTCATCTTTCCAGGGATTAGCCCTGGACACTCCTCGCTCTGCAAGGTGCTGTGACAGCCCAGGGAGGGAAAACCAGAGCAGGGACAGAGGGAAATCCAGAGCAGGGAGCAGCAGGAACATTCCTGATCCCTTCCCCACTCCCAGAACAATCCAGCTCGGGGCACAGCCAAGGGGACAGAGCTGCCTGTGGGGGCTGCGCCCGCCCCACAAACCCCAGGGCAGGAGGCAATTCCCAAGGTGGGAATGCGGTTTTTTGGCAGAAAATTCCCCTCTTCTCCACCAGGAAAGCCTCACGGCACGGCACGGTCACACCAACACCGGCCGGGGCTTCCCGGGCGCTGCCAACGCCTCCGTGCCAGCCTGGGCTGCCCCCTCCGAGCACCCAGCAGGGATTTCTGGATCTCCAGGAGCCAGCCAGAGCAGGCTGGGAGCAGATGGTGGGAGGCTGGGAGCCCCCTGAGCTCCAGCTGGAGCTCCGGCTGCTCCTGCACCTCCCGAGCCCCTCGTGGCTCTGCCAGCCCCGGGCACCGCTCCTGCCAGGGACAGGGACAGGGACAGGCCCTCGGCAGAGCCAGCCCCCAGCGGGCTCAGGTGGTGCCAAGGGGAACACAAGGAGAGCCCCACCTGGAGCCTCAGCACGAAATTTGGGATCGCTGCCCTCCAATCCGGGCTCTGGCAAGGCTGGAGCAGCAGCTGAACCCGGCTAGGGGCCGCACGCGTGGGGCTGCCACTGCTGCCACCTCGGGGGGTGGCACCGCCAGGGACTCCGGCAGAGCCGTGACTTCCCAGGATCCTTCCCTTCCCACCCCTCTCCGCAGCCCCTTTTTCCCCTCATCCCGTGGGTCGGCAGCAGATCTGGGCTGGGGGGTCCCCGGGTCCCTCGTGCCCTGGAGCTGGGGGTGCAGAGCGGGACTGGGGCTCGGGCCGGGTGTGCCCAGCTCAGGACCTCGCCCTGCCCATCCCGGTGCAGGGTTCCAGGCAGAGCTGCCGAAGAGCTCCGGAGCGGATGGATCTGAGGAAGCGACGCTTCTTCCTACACTCGGATCTCCGTTTTCCGCTTTTTCTCTCGTCGTTACCCCCTTTCTCTTTCCCCTTACACAACAAAACCCGCCCCGAGTTGCTCAAACGAGCGGCGTTGCTCAACCTGCTCCAAACCCCACCCTGTGCCCGGGCTGCCGCTTCCCAGCCCCCACTTTTCCCCCCAGGAATCCGTCCCTGCCTCCCACCTCCCGCGTGGATGCCCGGCCTGCCAGGCTGGGGAGTTTTTTTAAGCCAAACCCACGGGATAAAAGCAAGAAGGAGCCTTGGGAAAGAGCTCCAGAGCCTGAGGGTCACCACGTGCCTGGCCAAGGGAGGGACTGGGGCAGAGGGGAGGGAAAAGGAGGAAAGACGGGTGTGGAATGTCCCGAGCGGGACCCACAGGGACCGGGATACAGGGAAGGGACACGGGGAAGCGCCATGTCCCCACCTGGGACGCTCCAGAGGGTTGGGCAAGCTGGTCCTGCCCCAGCCCAGGCTCCTGGGAAGGGGCACAGGGCACCTCTGGCAGGCAGAGCTGGGAGCGGGGCAGGGCCTCACTGCAAACCCCAAAGGGATCCCTGAATGCCAGGGGAGCTCCCAGCACATTCCCAGCTCGTTTTACTCCCCCGGAGCCGCGGCGCAGCTGCCGGGAGCCACCGGGGGCACCGGGAGCCACCAACACCTTCGGAGGGTGACAGAGCCGACCCTGCTGGGATGCTTCGTCCCAAGGAGCTGCTCCGGACCCAGCTGGGCCTCGTCCGGGGCAGGGACGGATCCTGTCCCCGGGATCAGCAGCAGCTCCTTCCCATCCCCGGGTCCCCGGGACGTCCCCGTTCCCCCGACCCCGGGGTGCCAGGTGGCCGAAGGTGCCAGGGACCGTCCCCAGCCCGCGGGACGGAGCTCGGGGGAGCCTCTCCCACCGCAGGTGCCCCGTGCTCGCCCCTCTCCTGCTGAGCTCCCGGCAGAGCCCCTGGATCACCCGGGATCTGTGGGTCTGTGGAAGGAGGAGCAGGACGAAAGCGGCCGGGCCGGGGCTGCGGGAGCTGCGGGAGCCAAGATCCCTCTCCTGGCATTGCTCACGGAACCGGCCCCGCCTGGGCAGCGCAGCGGAGGCAGAACGTGGGAAAGGTCCCTTGGTTTCTCCGTGCCCTCGGAGCAGCCCAGAGCCGGGAATGCAGCGGGTTCCCCTCTCCCCAGGGCAGAGCTCTGTGCGGGGCTGGGATCGCAGGGCAGGGGCCGATCGTGCCCGTCCGGGGCTCTGACCTCCCCTGGCTGCACCCCAGAGGAAAACTACGATAATAAATAAATATAAAGGAGGCGGGAAAAGCGAAATTCCCATCGCCTTCCCCGCTCCGCCCAGGCGAGCACGGCCCCGGTGCTGCCAAACCCTCAGAGGGCAGGGAATGCCCGATTCCAGCCGGGATGGGACCGTGCGCCAGCAGTGCCACCCAGCCGTGCCCTCGGAGCGATTCCAGCCGGGAGCACAGCTTGGATTTGTCCCTGCAGGTGGGGAGGGCCCCTCTGATGCTGTCACACTCTCGGGGACACCCCTGAGCTCACCCCCAAAATCCACCTGCACGTGGAAAACGTGGAGCAAACTCCAGATTTCCCTGGCCTGAGCAGAGCTCAGGATGTGAAGGGACAGGTGACAGCTCTGAATGGAAACACAAATCCCGGAGATTCCCAAGGGAACATCCCTGATGCTCACTCTTATTCCCGGATTTTCACTCCCCGCTGCTGCTCCTTCATCATCTCCCTGGAGGCTCCTTGATTTTTTTTTTTTTCCCAGGGAATACCTGGCCCTTGGCAAAACCGAAGGGGAAGATTCCCGAGCCCCAGCAGGAGGACGGAGGTGATTCCCAGCTGCTCTCCCCCAGCTCCGAGCAGCCGAACCCCCTCTCGCCCCAGGGAAAATCTTCACGAAGGAAAAAAAAAAAAAAAGAAGAAAAATAAAGAATTAAATAAAAAAAAGAAAAAAAAAACCCAAACAAAAAACAACCCAAGGTGGGTTGGAGAACGCCCGGGACGGAAATCCAACTTCCTCCGAACGGACAAATCCCTCCTTGCATCATTTCCTTCTCCCCCAGAATAACTCCGGCGAGGTTCTGTGTCCTCTCTGAAGGGCTGAGCTGGTGCCAAGCATCCCGGCCCGAGGAGGAGGAGGAGGAGGAAGCAAAGCCCCCGGGAATGTGAGCCAGCTTCCTGCGGGAGCCGGGATGGCCCCGGGCCATGGGAAGGGAGGCCAGGATGCCCCATTGTCCCCACCCTGCTGAAGAAGCTCCCCTGGCCCTGCTCTCCCCACCCTCCTCCCAGGGGGTTGGGAAAGAGCAGGGGATGAGCACAGAGGGGGAAGCAGCAGCTCCCGGGTGTTGTAATCCAGATTTAACTCCCTCAGGCCCCTCAGCCAGGGCTAATCCTTCAGATCCCTGGATATTCCCTCCATTCCCTCTTTACTGGAGCAGGATGTGCTCCAAAAGGGGTTAAAATCCGTGGAAATCCAGGGAAGATTTGTAATCCAGAATTAACTCCCTCAGGTCCCTCACCCAGGGCAAATCCTTCAGATCCCTGGATATTCCCTCCATTCCCTCTTTACTGGAGCAGGATGTGCCCCAAAAAGGGTGGAAATCCAGGGAAGAGCACTCTCCAGGGGTGCTGTAATCCAGATTTAACTCCCTCAGGCCCCTCGGACAGGGCTAATCCTTCACAGATCCCTGGATATTCCCTCCATTCCCTCTTTACTGGAGCAGGATGTGCCCCAAAAAGGGTGGAAATCCAGGGAAGAGCACTCTCCAGGGGTGCTGTAATCCAGATTTAACTCCCTCAGGCCCCTCGGACAGGGCTAATCCTTCACAGATCCCTGGATATTCCTTCCATTCCCTCTATACTGGAGCAGGATGTGCTCCAAAAGGGGTTAAAATCCGTGGAAATCCAGGGAAGAGGACTCTCCACGGGCTGTGGAGATCCTGCCCAGGGATCAATCCCACTCCCTCAGGGCCAGGCTGGTTCCTGATGCCTCTGCCCAGCCCTTGGATGAGCAGGAATAAAAACCCCTGCTCTGCTGAGTGCTCGCATTCCCATCAGGAAAGAAGAAAGGGATCCAGTTCGCCTGGAAAAGCCAAAAAAAAAAAGCACTTTTGACCCCCAAAATAAAACCATTTTCATCCACATTGACTCTGGAGCCAATCCAGAGGATCCTGGGGGGGAAAAAGTGGAGGGAAGGAGAACTCCAGGACCAAGACCTGCAGGATGAGGAGTGAAAAACAGGGAGCAGAGTTTTCCTCCTCCATCCCCAGCTCCAAAAAACCCAGGAGCAGGGAAGAGCAGCACCGTGGCACTGCCCGGCCACAGCTTCCTGCTGGAAAACCTCAGGGGGAGGAATGAAACCAACCCTGAGCAGGCAGGAATTAACCCTGGAGTCTGGGAATGAGGGAGGATCTCCAGGGATGCTCGAGATCGAGCTGGGAACAGCAAATCCTCACCGAAAATCACCAAATAAATCAGAATTAAACCCAATTCGGTGCTGCAGGAGCCACCAGGACCGGCTGGGATGGCCCTCAGGGATGGGACAGGACTCAGCATCCAAGGAAATGAGAGTTTCCTCTGGGCATTCCCATCCCTCCCCACACTCATCAGCTCCTGAGGGCTAATTAAGGCAATCACCACCCACTAATGACTTCAGGCAGAGGGTTCTGGAGGGGAGGGGATTTTCCCCCAGCCTTTCACGGGCCCTTGGAAAAAACCAGGCTCAGCTCGGAGCTCCCCAGTTCCCAGAAGCGCCTTCGAGTCACACCTGAAAGTTTTGTGGGTTCGCTGCCCACCTGGGGCACAGATCACACTCAGATCACCCCACCCCGAAAAAAACCAGGGCTCCTGACCTCGGTGATGAGTAACCCCGAGAAGCTCTCGGAGGCCAACGGCCCCCAGGGATGTTCTGTCACCCAGGGGAGGTGAGTGTTCCCTCCCGAGGCCCCAGGAAAAAGGGGTTTTCTCCCAGGAAAAAGGGGTTTTCTCCCAGGAAAAAGGGGTTTTCTCCCATTTCCTCCCTCGTGGCTCAGGCTGAGCTCGCAGGTTTGGGTCTCGGGGTTTCTATCAGACGCTCTCAGCAAACACTCTGCCTTCCAAAGCCCCAGGACGGAACTTTCTGCATGCGGGATGGGAGAAACGGAAGGGTAGGGCAGGAATTCCACCCATTCCCACCAGCCTGGAGCACCATCAGCCCCGGGTGACCTCCCCAGGAGGGTCCCAGCTCAGAAACCAACCCCCCCCAACCCACTTCGATCGATTTTTCCCGCTGCTGTGGAAGCGAATCTGCCACATTCCCCCCTTTTTGCAGCCGGGGGAAGGCAGAGCTTGGAGCCCTCGAGATGTCACCGCGGTGACAGCTCGGTGTGACAGCCCAGCGCTGGCACAGGAAACCTCCTCAACAACCAGGAGGAGACAACCCTGCTTCCCCAGCACGGGGAGGATGGAAAAACCTCCACCGGCGGGGCAAGGAGGAGGAGGGGAAGGCAGAGGGAGCGGGCCCAGAGGTGACGCCGAGCGGGGCGCGGGGCGGTTACCAGGAGCTCCTGGGGGGTGATGGAGTTGTCGGTGTAGATGCAGAGCTTCTCCACCGTCAGGGGCATGGTTTCCCTCAGCTTGGAGGCCAGCAGCATGCACACGGCTCCCAGCAGCTGCAGGTGGTTCTTCTGCACGGGCACCGAGGACAGGTAGCGATCCACGTAGTTCATGGCCAGCGGGAAAACCTCCTCCTCGCACTTCTGCTCCTCGCACACCTGGCCGGCCCCGAGAGGGAAAAAGGAAGGTTTGATGAGCTCAGCGCGGCTTCGGAGCCGGCGGTTCACGCTCGTCAGGCGCCCTCGGAGGGAAGGAGCCGCGGGCATCGCCCTCGTCGCACCCGTGGCACCGCACCGAGGCCTCGTCCTCCTGCGGAGAGCGGCGGAGCCGAGGCGCGGCTCCAAGGAGCGCACGAGTCCCGCCGAAATTGCCCGGTTTGGCCCCGTTTCTGCCGCGCCCGGCTGGGGAGGGCTCCAGCCAGCTGGGCAGCAAAGCTGCCACCCCTGCCCTGGGGAGCTCGGGAGCAAAGGAGCAGCTCCAGCTGGAGAGTGGAGAGAGTGGAGGGATCCAGGGCTGGCAGTTCCACCCGGAGCGCTCCGGGGACACGAGGAGAACCAATGGCAGCACCCGAATCAACGCCGAGTGCCCAGAGTCCCCTCCCTCAGGCTCCAGCAGAGTCCAGGAGCTCCCAATTTCAGCCCCGTGCTCCTATCTGCCACCGGTATCACAGCGCTTGTCACAGCAAACTTCCTTCTTTCGACACAACCATAAAAATATTGCGGTTTCTCCCCATTCTGCAGCGATCACCACCCTCCTCCTCGTCCTCCTCCTCCTCGTCCTCCTCCCAGCCGCGGCTGTCCCGGCCGCGGGGACAATGACACGCAGGTCGTGACAACCGCCAGTGTCATCTCTCTGCCTTTAGGGCTCGGCAGGAGCGGCTTCCAGAGCGGCGTTTATCTAAGGACCCTTCCCGAGAAGGGGGTTGCGGGAGCAGAGTGACGGCAAGGGGAAAAAAAAGCCCTTTAAAATGAAAATATTCATTATTTCTTTAGAAGAGCTTCCTGCAGCAGCGGCTGGGGGACAGGCAGGAGCCATCCCTGCAGAATCCCGATTTACTGAGACACCACGAGATCCCCCAGCCCCGAACTCCATCCTGCAGGGAGCCACACTCACTTTTAATTTAGGGAAGTCAATAGTAGCGTTATTATTTCCCCCTTTAACCAGCGCCTTTGCAGCCCCAGCCCCGGGTCTGCCCTGCAGGGCCGAGCCGTGCCCGGAGGTTTTGGGGTCTCTCACACTCTGCTTGTGGGTTCGGGGGGAGGGGGGAATCGCATCTTTTAGCACGGCCAAACTCACCGAGAGGCTGCAAAGCGCCTTCCCCGCCTGCCTGCCGAGCCTCCATCCCCACCGGCATCACCCCCCGCGCCTGAGACTCGAGACATCAGCGCCGGCTCGTCCCCCGCAGCCCCGAGCCCCGCGGGGGAGTCCCGGCGGGTTCCCGTACCTCCAGCATCCAGAAGGCCAACATCTTCCGCATGTAGGGCTGGATGTCGCGCTGCACGCACTGGAAGTAGGACACGCGCGGGCTGTAGCGCTCCTCCAGGCTCAGCAGGTTCTGCAGCCCCCGCCGGTCCCCCAGCAGATGCGGGTCGCGCCCGGCGCGGGGCACGCGGGGCACGGACTCCACGCACAGCAGCTCCATGGGGCGCGGGGACGGACGAACGGGCGCGGAGCGGGGCCGGAGGGGCAGGGAAGGGGGGCGGAGNCCCGCGGCGGCGGGCGGGGCCTGGGGCGCGCCGGCGGGACGGGCGCACGTGGGGCGCGCCCCTGGCCGTGCTGCCATGTTGGGGGGGGACGGGGGGACACCGGGGACACGCGGGCACGGCGCGACCCCCCCGCCACCGCCCGCCGCACATTTCCGCCGCGTTCCTTTCGTTTCCCCGCTCCGAGGCTCCTGTCAACCCCCTGACGCGTTTAGGGTTTTTTTTCAGTGTGGAATCCTATAACTTCTTTTTTTTTTTTTTTTTTTTTTTTTTTTGGTTAGTTTTTTTCAGTTGTTGGA
>VXAZ01002927.1:22678-35936 GCA_013399875.1 Gymnorhina tibicen | reverse complement strand
AAGTTTCTCAAGGCTGCGGAAATAATCAGCTGTGCACATGTTTGGAGCCCGCTGGCTTCCAAAATCCACCCTGGTGCGGCTCCATGGCAGATAACAACCGCGGGGGCTGCCGAGATAAGGCTCTGTCAGCCTTGGCTGCTGCTCCCGAATAATTCACAATTGTTTGGGAACACCTTTGAAAAGTACGAGGCTGCTGGGTCTTCAAAGGAATTTCAAAGCCTTTGGAACAGTTTTGCAGTGTGGCTTCCCCAGCTCTGTGCTGGGACCTGATCCTGCTTCTCCTTGCTCCGCTGGAATTCCTTCCTGCTCTGGGAAGCTGCAGGCTGGTTTGGGAAGCTGTGGCTCGGCCCTTGAGGTTCGTCCCTGGCTACAGAAGCTGCGGCTTTGCTGCTGGGAAGGGTCCCGAAAACAGCGTCAAATATGTAAAATACACACCGGGTTCTCCGCACGAAAAC
This sequence comes from Gymnorhina tibicen, assembly GCA_013399875.1. Lineage (NCBI taxonomy): Eukaryota > Metazoa > Chordata > Aves > Passeriformes > Artamidae > Gymnorhina > Gymnorhina tibicen. The sequence goes on along the minus strand of VXAZ01002927.1, from coordinate 35,481 downwards.
TCTGCGGTGGGAGCCGCAGAAACCCCGGAGCAAAGCCTGAATCCCAAAAGGATCCCAGAGGGGGCTCAGCTGGACGCCCCTGGCCGATCCTGCTGGGATATCCCGCAGTAAATGCGCTTGTCCGCAGGCTAAGGAACAAAGATGTGCCACCACAGCTGCTCCCGCACGCACAAGTGACACTGAAGTCACTTCCACCTGTGCCATTTTGACACATTTCGCGCTTCTTTGTCATCTAAAGAGCGTTTTTAGCGACAAGCAAACACCCAGGATTAATAAGCGCCAGCAAGACAAGACCAAAGTCTTTGTTCTGTCAGCTCGGGATCTTTTTGTTCGAAATGAAAACCATCTTTGGGATGGGAGGTTGAGAGGCTCAACGTGCCCCCGGGTGACGGCGAACGCCAAGGTCACGTCCACAACGCCCTTCCCACGTGCTGGAATCCCATTCCTGCCCCGGGGCAGGTGGCTTCAATTTACTGCAATTCATGGCAGGGATGGCGAATTTTTAATGATGTCATCAGCGTCGATTTGCTGAGAAGCCCGAGGATGATGCAGAACTGGAGGGAAAAAAAAAAAGGGGGAGAGAATCCCATCAACCCCACGCAATCCCAGTGAGAAAGGGGGAATTTTTCTAGGTGGGATCAGAAATCCCAAGAATCCCCTTTTCCCCCCAACTTTCACCTTAACAAACCAAATCTTCCCGCGGCGCGGGCAGGAAATATTTGAGGAATCCATGGGAGAGAGCCCCGTGGATCAGTCAGCTGCTTTTAATCCGGGGTGACCCCCCCCACTCCCTCCTCGGGAGCAGCATCCCCCCCTTCCCGCAGGGGAAGAGAAGGGCCCCATATCCCACATTTTTAGCAAAAATAGCAGCTCTTGACTCCGGCAAAGGGAAACCACAGCAGTGGCTTCTCGGGCCTTCTGGTTTTGGGGCTGCGTCTTTGGAAATTGAAAGTTTCAGGGCTTTTTTTTTTTTCCATCCCTCCCTCCCCCCCCGCCCCCCGGACTTCCTGGGTTTCCTCCCGTTCCCGGTGTTTGTGGGGTGGTTGTGGCCCCACCGAGGGGGGAAGGGGACGTTGCACAAGCCGAGGTTCCTCGCAGATGATGAGTGGGCAGGAGCGGTGCCTCCGCAAGCCACAGGAGCGGGCTGGAGAGGCAAAATTACAGGCTGCAGGCATCCCAAAAAGCCCGTCGTGTGTGGGTGTGCGGAGGGAAAAGGGGGGAAAATTCCAGGAAAACCAAATTTTGGTCGCTGCTGGCCATAGACGGGCGGGCTTCCTGGCTCGGGCAAGAGCAGGGCGACGTTAAAAAAGGAAATTCCTTGGGAATAAAAATGAAAAAAAAAAAAAAAACAAACCCCAGCGGCCTCCAGGCTTCCAGGAGCTCGGCCTGGTGACGTTGATCTTTGCTGAATCATAAAATCGGGATGGTTCTGTCGGAATGTTGCCGATGAGGTGAAAAGCGCGGACGAGGGTTTTCGAAGGGCGGATGTGGGGCTGGTGCTGGTGGCTGGGACGGAGCCTGGTGCTGTTTATCCACGTTCCTGGAATTGCTGGGGGCCGGAAAATCCCTTCCAGGATCGCCGAGTGCCCGATGAGGGCACTCCAAACCTCCCCGAGGCCCGACCGCCCTTTCCCTGAGGGAATTCCTCCTCATTCCCACCCCGACCCTCGCCCTGAGGATCTCGTCTCGTTTGTCGGATTTCCCTGAAATTCCCGTAAAAGCCATCCTAGATTTTGCAGTGATTCCCAGGAATCAGGGCAGGAAAGGACAAGGGATGAGAGGGCTGGCAAGGTGGCACCGCCCGCGGGGGTCACGAGTGCCCAGCGCGGGAGGTGGCCGAGTTTCGGGTCCATCCACAGGGAGTGAGGACAAGAGGGAATGAAGGAAGGAAGGTTTTGATGGGATTTTGGGAAGGAATTCTTCCCTGCGAGGGCGGAGAGGGGCTGGGATGGAATTCCCAGAGAAGCTGTGGCTGTCCCGGGATCCCTGGAAGTGTCCCAAGGTCAGGTTGGAGCCACGTGGGATCAGGGAAGGGATGGTCCTGGGATGATCCTGAAGGTCTCTTCCAGCCCAAAAACCATTCCAAGATTCCATGAAGAAGGTCCAGGAGGAGCAGGTGATGCCAGGACACCGCAGGGACACCGCAGGGACACCACAGGGACACCTTGGGCCATCTCAGGTGGTGGCTCCGGGATTCCGAGCCCACAGCTGAGGCATCTTCCCAGCTCATCCAGCCCTTCCCTGCTCATCCAAGCTTTTCTATTCCAAAACACAGCTTTTTTCCTGATTTGAATCCCTTTATTAGGGCGGGGTTTGGCCCCAGTTTTCTATTTAAATAAAAATAAAAGCGGGACTGGTGCTGCTGTTTCAGTTTGTGCTCACACTGGTATCCATGAATCCCCATTCCTGGGGTATAAATCCATTTATTCCCGAATTCTTTAACCAGGATTATTCCAGAAAAAAAAAAGAGATGGGTGTAGGGAAGCTTTTGGCTGAGGCGGCTTCCAGAACAGAGCAAAGAGAAGGCTGGAAAGAGGGAAAATGGGGAAAAAAAGACTTTTTTAACCATGGACTGAGCCAGTGACTCACTGCATCTTCTACCAAAAATTTAGGAGAAAATCTGCAATTTTTTTAAAAATTGAGAAGTAAAAATTTAAAAAAAAAAAAAAATCAAATCAAAGCGATTTTTTGTTTTGTTTTGTTTTAGGCTTCGGAGCGCGAATTTCGGAGCAGCCGGGCCAGGCGTGAATCCAGAGGAGCCGGCCCAGGTCACCTCGGTGTCACTTCACCTGATTTTTATGAGAACTTTTTGGCCTCCGTTCGTCGTTTTCGGCAGGTGCCGGGCGCCTCAGTTCCCTTTTCCCGAGGAGAGCCGGGCTGAAATCGCGTTTTCGCTGACTCAAACTCGGACGCAGAGCGAGCCGTGCCCAGGTGAACGCGGGCTTTGGCTCCCGAATCGGCGTTTCAGACCCAGCCAAGCTCGGCTGGGGAAGATGCTGAGAGAGAAAGAGAGAAATAAAGGACGCGAGGAGGGAGGGAGGGGGGGGAAAGAAAAAATGCAAAGCTGAAACCAATCAATTTCAGAAAACAACCCGGGGTTTGGAAAGCCCCCGGTTGGGATAAATTTAGGTCATTTCAGGGGATTATCTGTGGTCACCAATTATGCAAATGGCGAAAGAAACCGCGCCGCCCTGATGTTTTACATCGAAAATTCGGCTTTTTTTCCCACCCCCTCCCTGCCCTTTTCCAGCCCTTCCTGCCCGCTCCTGCCCCGCCCTGGTCTCGCTCCCTGCGGGGGAGATGGGATGGGCTTGGGTTTTTCGAGGAATTTGGGGCTGCAGGTTGGGTTTTATTGGGAGCTCGGGGCTCCTCAGAGAGCGTCACGAAGGGAATTTCCTGGGATGTGCTGGAGGGACGGGGAAAAGGGGCTCAGGAACAGGGAAATCCTGGAAGTTGAGCTCGGCGTTGAGTCCGCCGTGGGATGGGGATGTGGGAGCACCACCTGGGTGTGGCAGCATCCAGCCACGTTTTCCACAAGGGAAAAAAAGGCAGGAAAATCGTGGCTGGAGCGGTCGGAGGGAAGGGGGAGAGATGGGCTGAGCTCAGGGCACGGAGAGGGGGTTTAAGCCGGGTGTAAACGGGGCTGGAGCCTGGGCAGGGCTCCCGGGAGAATCATTCCCTGTCCTGGGGGACTCAGCCTGGGAAGAGAGGAGGGAGAAAGGGGCAGGAAGGAGGAAAAGGGAGCAGGAAGGAGGAGAACGGAATAAAAGGAGGAGAAAGGAGTAAAAGGAGTCAGAGAGGAGTAAAAAGGAGAAGAAAGGAGCCAGAAAGGAGTAAAAAGGAGTCAGAGAGGGGGTCAGAAAGGAGTAAAAGGAGTCAGAAAGGAGTAAAAGGAGTCCGAAAGGAGTAAAAGGAGTCCGAAAGGAGTAAAAGGAGAAGAAAGGAGCAGAAAGAAGGGAGTAGAAACAGGTCAGACAGGAGTCAGGAAGGAGCAGAAAGGAGTCAGGAAGGAGTAAAAAGGAGAAGAAAGGAATAGAAAGGAGCAGAAAGGAGTGAGAGAGGAGTCAGAAACGGGGTCAGAAAGGAGGGAAAGAAGAAAGGAGTCAGAAAAGAGAAGAAAGGAGTGGAAAGAAGTCAGAAAGAAGTTGAAACAAGTCAGACGGGAGTCAGAAAGGGGTAGAAAGGAGAAGAAAGGAGCAGAAAAGAGTCAGAAAAGAGAAGGAAGGAGTCAGAAAGGGGTAGAAGAGAGGAGAAAGGAGCAGAAAGGAGTTGGCCAGGAGGAGGAAGGAGTCAGAAGGGAGCGGAGGGGAGCAGAAAGAAGCAGGCAGGATCCAGCTGCCCTGCAGTGCCCCAGCAGAGCCGGGCTCTGACCAGGATATGGCTGTGGCAACTCAAAGCTGAATTTCAGCCCTGAACTTCCTTCCCCTCCGAGGCTCCCTGCGCTGAGCCCCGAGGGCCCTGCAGGGCATTTCTGTGCTCCCCGGCACCGCTGCCCGGGGGGGCTGGCACCCCAAACCAGGGGGAACATCTGGGTAACAGCTGCGGGTGCTGGGAGCTGAAATCCCGCGGGACACGCTCCGCTCGGGATGGCTGCACGCACGGGGATGGATCCGCGGGATCCAACCCTCCTGGAACTGCTGGGGCGGGACGAGGGCTGGATGGGATTTTGGGAAGGAATCCTTCCCTGTGAGGGTGGGGAGCGGCTGGGATGGAATTCCCAGAGAAGCCGTGGCTGCCCCTGGATCCCCGGGAGCGTCCCAGGCCGGGTTGGAGCAGCCTGGGATGGTGGGAGGTGTCCCTGATGAGCTGAGCTTTAATTCCCTCCCAACCCAAAGCATTCCATGATTTCGGTGATCGCTGGGAGCCGTGGAGGGGATCGGGAGCATGTGACAGCCTGGGGGACGTGGGGACAAGGCCACACGGCCGGGTCAGCGTGGCCTGGCGGGAGCAGCGATTTCCCTTTGGTGTTCCCTGACCTGGAATGGCGCTGCCTTTGTTCTGCCAGCGTGACTTTGGAACCAGGGATCTTTGGAACCTTTCCTTTGGCTTTTCCCACCGAGTTTTGGAGCAGCCTGGCCAAGCTGAACCTGTTACTGAGACCCTGGGGACGAAAAAATGAGGGAGACCTTTCCCAGGAGAGGAAAAAATGAGAGGACACCTTTCCTAGGAGAGATAAAAATGAGGGAGACCTTTCCCAGGAGAGGAAAAAATGAGGGAGACCTTTCCTAGGAGGAAAAAAAAGGAGGGAGGCCTTTCCCAGGAGAGAAGGGGATGGGAGGAGAGGGGGGAAGCAGATGAACCTCACTGCTCTGCTCGCTCTGTGACCAGTCTGGGAGGGGACAGGGGCAGATCCAGCCAAGGAATTCCCATTTCCAGGCCGAGCCCCGAGGGCGCAGGATGAAGCTCGGGGAATCCTTCCTCCTCCCACCCGAGCTCCGGGGGGGGTTTCTTGCATTCAGAAGAGGCGAAAGTCAAATTTGGCACAGGATTTCGAGTTCTCAGCCCAGGCAGAGAGAGAAACCAGGGAGATTCACGATCCCAGAGCCAGGAAGAGGAGGAAAAGGGAGGATAAGGAGGGAAAGCTAAAAGCTGCATCAAGGGCTGGAATTTCGGAGGCACTCCGGGGTTTTTCCGTGCAGGGGCTGGATTTGGGAACCTGCCCCTCCTTTCCAGGCCGGATGGAGATTGCACAGAGTTTTATGGGGTTTCAAGCCACAATTCCACGGCCACAACGCACAGGTCTGGGTGTCCCAAACAAGTTTCCCGGAGGGAATAATTTGTGTTTTCCCGCTCACCTGGAGGACAGGATGTACAGTACAAACCCGCTCTCGATAGTGACACTGAGAAGTGCACACTGGGAAGAGCCGGGGATTCGCTTCCCAGCTCATTTCCTGCCTTGCTCGGAGCCTTTCTCTGCTCCAGGCCTCAGTTTCCCTCCGGCCAAGTGGGATAAAGGAGATCCACGGAATTGAGCCGGAGGTGTGGAATTCCCAAACTGACCATAGTTATCCTGCAAGAGGCTCAGCCCCCCCGCTTCAAGCAGCCACGTGGGACTTCACAGGGACACCCTGGCAGTGCCCCCCAGCCCCAGCACCCCCTGCCAGAGCCCCGAGATCCCCCCCAAATCCCCCACGGGAACTGCTGGAGGGCATCGGAGCAGCTCCAGGGCAGGAGGGCGAAGAGCAGTTCAGGTTTGGGGGTCTTGGGGGGCTCCGTGGGACAGCAGAGCTCGCTCAGCCCCCGGAGCAGGCCCAGCCCGGTGCGGAAGGGCTTAAATTCCCAACAAAAGCCGTGCCCGGCGCCGGCGGAGCCAGGAGCAGACTCTGCTTTAAAAAAAAAAAAAAAAACCCCGACAAACCACCCCTTTCTGCTGGCAGCAGCAGCGAGAGGAAGGAGATCTGGGTCTCCCCGAGCGAACTGCTGGGGCCGGGAGCGCTTGAAAGGTTTCCCGGAGACGCCAGCACAGCCCGTGGCAACGTTTTCCCATCGGGAGCAGCGCTCCCACCTCGCTCTTCCCAGCGCTCCCCGAGCTGGTGGGGCCGACAGCCCCCAGCCAGCGCTGGCTCCTGCCACTTCCTCTGGGGCCTGCCATGCCAGCTGCTGGCAGGGGGACAGGGCAGAGGGAGCCTGGATGCTGTCGGGATGGCTCGGGGAAGAAGTTTCTCGGCGGCGGCGGCGGAGGAGAGGTGAAACCGCAGCGCCCGGTAACGGTTCTTGCAAATCATCCCTGGGCAGCTCCTCCTGCCTTCCTGGCCCGCGGCCTCTCGGGGCAGCCCCAGGATTCCAGCAGCAATTTCTCGTTCTCTGCTTTCCTGAACGGGCTTTCCCGAGAGAAAAAATGAGGTGTGTAGTAAAAACACGCGATCGATATTTGAAGTCCGTGTTGGGAAGAGCCAGGGTTTGGGGATTGAGCTCCCAGCTCGTTTTTGCTTCGCTCGCGGCAAAGCTGCTCCTCGGGCCTCGGTTTCCCTCCAGCCAAGTAAGATCCGTGGAATTCGGCCACTCCGGGTGCTCTGAAATCCTCGCACGGAACCCTAAAATTGACCGTATTTATCCCGCGCTTCCAGGCCACGAGGCCCAGTCGTGCTTAGGTGATCGGTCATTAATGGCTTCCGTTGATTAAAGGCAATAAAGGCCTTCGGGATGGTAGAAAATTCCCAGGTGGGAGATGATGCCTTCAAAACAACTGCACAAGCGCAGAAAACAAAGGATTGAATTCCCCCTGAAGATGACGTCGTGCGGTGAAATGGCTGCAGCAGCCCCTTGGAAAGGCACCTGCTAATTAACTCGGTGTAAATTAATCAGCTTCAGACAGGATTTAGGGACTTTCATAGCCGAGTGCTGCCTTTTGTAGTGACAGCTCCCAGGAGGGCTTTGAAGTCCTGCCTGCTCCAAGGGGTGGTGCAGGCTCCGGGATTTGGGAATGTTAGTGCTTTACAAGGGAGATAAAAGCACCCCCCACCCCAAAACCTGGGGGTTTTTTCGGGCTCTGTCACACACAGGAGGTGCCAAACTCGAGATAAGGCGGACAAAGGAGCCGCCTGAGAACCCGGGGAAGCAGGGGAAACGCGGGATCCGATTTCCTGGGAGAAGCTGCCAAAGGGTTTGTCCCGCTTTGTGCTGCCTGCCCTGGCCTGGCCGGGGGGAGCCGTGCCAGGACAGGGACAAGGACAGGACCTGGCTGGCTCCGGAGCGTGGGCACGGGCGACGGGAAAAAGGGATTTAGGGGAGAATTTGCCTCCAAATCAGGTGGGCTCCGGGCAGATGAGAGCTTTGCTCCTTCCACCGCCCAGCAAAGGATGTTGTGGTGGTGAAACCATCTCGGTGTGACTGTATTTAAATCAGGAGAAACGTAAAATAAACGGGGTTGATGTAAAGCGGGACTGGATTTGGGTAGAAGCATCTAAGCGGTAAATAAAGCTTCCCCCAGCTCGGGGGGCAGGAGATTTCCTGAGCTCCAGAGGTTCCCACGCACAGAATAACAACAGGAATAAGGAAATGCTCGTTATTAGAAGAAGCGCGCAAAGCGAGACCCCTGCAATTAAATAAAAGCGAGATCAGAGCTGCCCAAATATCGGGCGAGCTGAGAAAACAAAGGGGTGGAAAAGAAAATAATCTCCAAAGATAACTATCAGAGACTCCACCCCGGCTGCCCCCGAGGCAGCCCAGGACGTGGCACTGGGCAGGGTGGGGCTGCCAGGGGATCTGTCCCTCGAGAGGGAGAGAGGCCTCAGCGAAACCCCAAAGTTCACAGGATGTTTGTCTCCCGAAAGGCTGGGAAGGGGTTGGTTTTTTTCCACCTGAAAATAAACCTGCGGTTTTCTGTCGGTGAATCCCTCTCTCCTTGTTTTTTCCCCTGTGCTCTGGGGGAGAGCAGGGCCGGGCTGGGATGCCATAAAGGGGAATTCGGGGTGAGGCCGCAGGACACGGACCCTCCCTGTGGGGCCCTGCCTGTGGGTTCCCCGCGCTGGAGCCGGGCAGGGAAAATTCCACCCATCCCACAAAAATCTTCCTGCTGGTCACCAGGATGGACCCAAGGCTTTTCAGAACTTCTGGCCTTGTTTCCTCAAGAAACAACCCAGCTGCCTGGCCTCCTTTTCCCATAAATTCCTCATCCTCTGGCTCTGATTTCAGCCCAGCCTGACCTGACCACCGAAGGCACCACGGCGGGACAGTCCCACAAGTGTCACACCAACGGGGCACTCAGGAGAGACCCAGATCCCACTGAGGAATGGCTGCAGCCCTTCCAGCCGTGGATAATCCGCTCGGGAGCCTGGGTTTTGTGGGAAAGCAGCTGGGGAGCAGCGTCTGGAGAGCTGTGCCACATCTGGTCACCGCCAGATCCTCGCAGGTGGCACCTCGGGGTCTAATCCTGCCACGCCAGCCCCGGCGTTATCAGGGCCCTGTGGCCACCCCGAGACCAGAAAGGGCGAGAGATAAAGCCAAAAGTCCTTTTTTTTGTGTGCTCCTGCAGTTCCAGGCCTGGGTTTCTCAGAATCCAGCTGCCCTCAAAGGAGAAATGAGACAAACAAATGTGTGGGGACGGGGACGGGGAGCGATAGCGCTGCCAGGAGCCCCTGTCCCTGTCCCTGTCCCTGTCCCCAGGCACCAGGGAGAGGCTGCCCTGAGGTATCATCGCCCTGCACACGGAGCAGGTGAAGGCTGGGAAGAGCTGCCTGCACTTCCAGGGGCGGCTGTGCCGTGAGACTGCCGGGTTGGGAATGGAAATCCCACGGTTCTCCACAGCCGCCTCCAGGAAATCCAGCCCGCCTCGGTCCCCGCGGGCGGGAGACTGGAAATAACCTCAAATATTGGTATTTGCACCGTTTCTGCTCAGCCCCCTGCCAGGGCGGCTCCTGGGCTGTTGGGAAGTGATGCCAAGTGCAGGACATGGATTGGGATCTGTCTGAAGGAGGGGGACACATCCAAGGGGCAGCTCTGGCTGGGAACACCCCGAGCAGAGACCCAAAACGCGCCCTGGGAACGGGTCAGGAGCTGTGCCCAGCTCAATCTGACATCCAGGGAAACTGGAGATCCCTCTTTTTCAGGGACACGCGGCTCGAGGTTAATATTATCCCAATTAATAAACTGGAAACAAGGAATAAACTACGTTCTGAGTAATAAACTATATCCTAAATAATAAACTAGAAACAGGGACTGTGCGTTTGGCCTGAACCCCACAGGGCTCTCCTGTGAAACAGGGTGGGGAAATGCTGCAAGGCACCCCACATTCCCAATTTTTACAGCTCTAACCACCAAAATCCTGGATGATTCCTGCCCTGATGGAGCCAGGAGAGCCCTCAGTGCCAGGATGGTTCCCCTGTGACCGATGGTGGCAGGGACACAACGAGAAATAAAAGGTTCAAAGACAAGGCTGGCTTTGCCCCCACAGATCTCAGGGGGTCCCCACAAAGCCTTTCTCAGCCCGTTGAACCCCACAAATTTATTTTTACCTGCCAAACGCATTCAGAGCATTCAGAAGTGTTTATTTACTTCCTGCCCGGTGAAAGTCGAGCGGGAGAAAATAGATGCTGAGCAACGATCTCTGCTCACCTGCAGGGCCCCGCTGGTTGGGCGCGCAGCTGACAGCTCCAGGGGTGCCCCCCAGAGCAGTTTTTGCACCCTCCCCGCCCCCCAAATCTCTTGGCAGCCCCACACCTGCAGCCCGGGCCCCGAGGTGCTGAGGATGTGTCTGGGGAAGGCTTTGAGCTCAGCCTGCAAAGCCACGGCGGCTCGGGCAGCAGAGATTCTGCCGGGGGGGGTCCCTGAGCCGCCTGCGAGCTCCGGGCTCAGCCCTGAGCTCTGCAAAGCTCGGCTTTCGCAGGGTTTAAAGGGTTGCACCGGGCTTGAAAAGCAGCTGCAAGAGAGGCTTGAAGAGATGTGGCACGGGAGGTTTGAGGAGAGGCAGCGTCACAGCCCGGGGCTGGCAGGAGCTGCTGTCACATTTTCCCCCCCGTCCTGGCGCTGTCGCTGCCGCTCCGAGACTCCCGCAGCACTCGGGGTTTGGAGCATCCCAAATGTCGGGATTGCATCTTTCCCCGCCTCGGCCAACGCAGGACCAGCGACCCACGCGTGTCCCCTCACCTCAAATTCTGGCTCTCTCCTCTGCAGGATGATAGGAAACTGCTGAGATAAAGATAAGATGGAGAATTTGGGGAAATCTCTGCAAAATCTGAGACTTTTTGGGGTATTTCCAGTGGTGAGGCTGATCCAGGCTCTGCTTGCCGATGTAATTAAAGACATCAGACAGCAGAAAAAAAAGGGCAAAGCTCCCGGTTTTATTGATTTGTTTTCTGGATCGGGCTGGAAATCCAAGCAGGGCTGGGTTGGAAGGTGCTTTCCATAAGCCTGGAGTCCGTCTGGGCCCTGCTCCCACGCAAAACCTGCCCACGGAAACCTGAGCTGGGCTGGGGAGCACCAGCCCCCCCCGAGCACCTGAGCTTGGAACTGCCTTTTTTTCTCCAAGGGAAAAATCCTTGGAAGAGGAAAAGAAGGACAAAACCTGCACAAAACCTCTGGGTTAGAGCCTGCAGATCCACATCCACGAAGCAGGGATCTGCCTGAGCCAGGAAATGCCTCCCAGGAGAAGCAGAAATGCAGGATGGAGCCGTTTCCCAAGGGATTGTTGCTCCTCACCTCTCCTGATGCTGGATCCAGGTGGTCTCGGCTCCAAGCCCACATCACTGGGGCCTGATTTTGGAGATGTCACCCCCTGCGCATTCCAGGCAGAGGCACAAAGTGTCATTTTGTTGCTTTCCACCAGGAATTTGGCACGAGGAATTCAGGCCGGGGACACTTTTGAGATGAGCCCAGCGAAGCTACAGGGGGGAATTTGGGGGCCGATGCTAAAAAAAAAAAAAACACTTGAAATATTTGAGTTTTTGAGGTTGTTCCCTGCCCTAAATGTCCCATTTTTCCAAGCTGTGGCTCCTGCACTGCCGCACTCGACCGGCTGCAAGGAGGAGGGAAGGCAGCCCCAGGCTCCCTGCACCCATCCAACTTCTGCTCTCGCATAGGAAGTTGATAAAAAACCTCACTTGGTTGCAAAAAAGAAAATCAGATTTCAAAACCGCTGCTCGAAGGGCTCCAGAGGCTCTCAGCAGCCTCGGGTTAACCCTTTCCACCCTTTCCAGAGGGTCCCTTCCAGCTGGGGCTGCCACCAAATCCTTTGGTCTCTTTGCTCGGCTCTTTGGGGGCTTTTTTTTCCCCCCCTTTCTGTCCTATTTTGATGTGGATTTTATCTTGGGGCTTATCACTTTGTCCAGTCTGCTCTTATCAACCAGTTGGGAGAGGAGGGGATGGAGGGAAGGTTTGGAAAAGCTCTGTTAAAATGGTCACTGCCAAAGGTGAGCAGAAAATGGGGAAAAAACAGTGGAAGTTTGGCTGGAAAAAACCCATCTCCCCGTCAGGAAACACGTGATCCAGCTCCTGCTGGGAAGATCCAGCTCCTTGGTGATTCCCAGTTCTGGATTCCAACCCCAAAATCCTCATGGAAGAACCAAGTTTCCCCTCTTTTGTGTATTTTCTGCCCGTTCTGGGAATATTCCTGTAGCGGTGCCCCAAAGATCTGTGTCCTGCCAGCCTGGGAATGCGCTGATCCACGGGATCCTGCTCCCCCAGGGATCCCGGAGAAACGACACCTGAGGATGGATCGGCGTCCCAGAGGATGGGTCAGCACAGCTGTGACTCCTGGTGGACAATGGAAAACCAGATCTGGCCTCACTTCACTTTGGGAAGTCACAATTTTAGCATCCTTCCCACCAGGCAGGAAAAATCACCCTAAAGAGGGCAGGTTTGGGGTTTTTTTCCCAATTTCCTGCACATTCCCTGCCGTTTTCCCTGGCACTGGGGGCGGAGCAGAGCCCCAACACCAGGACCACCAGCTCAGCCAGCTTTTTTCCACACCCAGCCATTCCTGCTGCTCCTGGAAAATCTGCTCCCAGCCTGCTGCGACCCACCAGGCGCTTCGGGAACAACCTGGGGGAGGAGATTCCCTGGGTTCTGGCATCTGAAATACGGGATTTGTCCCCCTTCCCATTGCACGGGCCTGCACAAACCCTCCTGTCACAGCCGGAGAGCTTTGCACAGCTCCCAGCTGTGGGATTTTCCGGCCAGCAGGGATCTGGGCACTTCCCTTCCCGCTGCCTTGGGGTTCTCCTGGGATGGGGAGCAGGTGCCCTGTGCTTGTCACCCCCGTCACCCTCTCCTTGTCACCCCCTGCCTGTCACCCCCTGTCACCCTCTCCTTGTCACCCCCTGCCTGTCACCCCCTGTCACCCCATGTTTGTCACCCCCTCCCTGCCA
>VXAZ01002927.1:0-22047 GCA_013399875.1 Gymnorhina tibicen | reverse complement strand
TCTGTCACCCCTGTCACCCCCTGCCTGTCACCCCCTGCTCATCACCCTCTGTCACCTCTGTCACCCCCTGCCTGCCACCCCGTGCCACCCCGTGCCCTGCTCGCCGCGTGGCTGTGATTAAATCGGGCCTGTTCAACCGCCACCGCCAGCTGTGGGCACCTCATCTGTGGCAGGAGAAAGGCAAACAGCCCCCGGTGACACGGGGTGACAGTTGTGTGCACGTGAAGCGTGGCCTGTCCCCCCCGGGTGCCCCCGAGCCGCAGGATCTTTGCTGGGCCCGTGGGAAATGATTTTATCGACCTTTGAATATTTCCCCCCCCAAAAACACACCCTGCTCTGGGGGTGAGGCTGAGGAAGGGCCTGCTCTGCCCCTCACTCACACTTTCCCTCTGGAATCTGGGAAGAGCTCAGTTTTCCTGAGCCTTTTCCAGCTCAAAACCCCTGCTCTTCCCCAAATCCATGGGGATGTCAGACATCTTCCCTTTCCTGCCCAGCTGGAAGGTTCCAGAGCATGGAAAACCTGCTCGGATCAGTTTTTGGGGTGGCACCAGCATCCCCTTGGCCTGATGGAATTCCTCACGCCAAACCTCGCCCCGAATGGAATTCCTCACACCACGGGACACGGCCTGAGGGACATTTTGTCCAGGGATGTGATCCAGGATCAAGATTTCATCCATAAATATTTTCTTCACTCATTTTTCCCCTCTTCAAAATTGCGTTTCCTGGGATAGAGGGATCCCAAGAGGGACAACGAGCGGAGCCAAGCCAGAAACTTCCAGAGGAAATGATGGAGAATTACGGAGAAACCTCCAGCTGGAGAGAGGAAGAGCTGGAGCTGGGAGGGAGGGAGGGAGGGACACGATCTCTGTCCCCATGCCCAGGGCAGGACCTATCGTGGCCTCCCAGCTGGTGCAGCTCCAGCCTGTGGCTCTCGGGGCTGCCATCCATGGGGACTTTATCAGGGGCTGTTCCCCTCTTTGGGGCTGCCATCCATGGGGACTTTATCAGGGGCTGTTCCCCTCTTTGGGGCTGCCATCCATGGGGACTTTATCAGGGGCTGTTCCCTCTTTGGGGCTGCCATCCATGGGGACTTTATCAGGGGCTGTTCCCTCTTTGGGGCTGCCATCCATGGGGACTTTATCAGGGGCTGTCCCTCCTCTCCTCCTGCCCCGCTCCCGACCCTCGATTTCCAAAAAGGGCGGGAGAAGTCCTGGAATCAGCGGCACATCCTGAACAGCTGCTGCCACCCCCTATCTCTGCCTCACTCCTGGTGTCTCCTGGTGGCTTCTGGAGTCCCCAGAGACGCCAAACTGCTCTGCCAGGCTGGTGGGGAGGGATGATGACCCCAAAAAGGCTGCAGAGCTTTGTGGGTTCAGTTGGGAAGGGGTGACAGGACCCCAAAGAGGCTGCAGAGCTTTGTGGGTTCAGTTTTGGGTGGGAAGGGGTGAAAGGACCCCAGAAAGGCTGCAGAGCTTTGTGGGTTCAGTTCTGGGTGGTGGGAAGGGGTGACAGGAGCCCAAAGAGGCTGCAGAGCTTTGTGGGTTCAGTTCTGGGTGGTGGGAAGCAGTGACAGGATGATTTTTAGGGACACGGCTCCTTCTGAAGTCAAGAAAAGCCATACAAAAGCCAATTTTTTTGAGGGAGGAGGGGAAAAAAAGAAAGGAACCCAGCGTTATCCAAGGGATTTAACAAACCTCCCTCTCCCCACAGCCTTCTGCAGGATTTCTTCCCGAGAAGCCTCCCCTTTTCCTGAAGATCCTTTTTTTTTTTTTTTGGGAGCACGGATGAATAAACTCCGGGCTTTGTTCTTAGCCAGGATCTTTTATCAGCTCCTTACCCTTATTTCATCTGCAAATGGGGACGGGGGCACCGATCTGATCAAACAAGAACCAGTCCTAACCCAGCTTGAGCTGCTGAGAGTTTCCAGTGAGTTCACACAACTCCCTGCATTTCATCCATCCCTGTTCCTTCTGTACTTCCAGGATCCCACTGGGAAGAAAAAAGGGACTTTTCATCAGCCTCCGGGCTCGCATTTAGGGATTTTCTCAAAGTGCTTCGCTAAGGAGCAGCGGCAGCTTAAAATGAGAGATTTAATGAGCGAGGGAAGGTGACAAGAGTCGCTGTCACCCCGTTGCTGTCACCCATCCTGTCGCACCGAGGAGCTGCTCCTCTCTGCCGCTCAAACCCTGCTGCTTCTTCAGCTCTTTCCCCTCCAGCCCTTTTAAAAACCAGCTCCTTTTAGGTCCGGAGATCCCCCCAAGGCTCCTGTTCCGGTCAGGGAATCCCTGACAGCAGAGTTTGCCCCACATCCCACTGTGGGAAGCATCTCCAAACCCCCTCGGTCCATGCTGGGAGGATTTTTGCATGGATGAGACCCAGAACCATCCGGATAAAATCGCCCTGGTCCGTCAGAAATTGGAAATTGCTCATGAAAGGACCCCAAACCCAGCTGGGATCAGCAACCCCCGGCACAAAACCACGGCTCAGAATAATTTTCCTGACTTTCCCATTGTCCTGCTGTGAAGCAGAGCCAGCCCGGGATCCGCTGCTGGAATGGCTCTGGATGCTCCATTCCAGGAGGGAATTCGGGCACAGCTGCCCAGAGGAGCCGCCCAGAGCCCCCATCCCAGCCCGGGGAGCAGCAGGATTCCTTCCCCCACCCCTGCCCTGAGGAGGCACCACCCTGCCTGTGGTTTCCTGCGGTGACAGTGGGGTTTTGTCACCCAAATGTGGCTGCTCCGGGGGGCCAGGATGTCACCCCGTGGGGCCACCAGCACCTCCCTCTGCGAGGCACCGAAGGGACGGGGTGACACCGATGTCCCCTGCGAGCTGGGGTGGCTTCCCCTGCCGGCCCCCACCTCTGATCCCTGGAAAAATCCAGGCAGGCACCCGGAACGGGCTCCTGGCCCTCGGCAGAGCAGCCAAATGTGGGTAACACCAGGGATAATTCTGGGACTGCTGCGGTTGGATGTTGTATTTGCACCTGCCTGGTCAGGGATGAGCGGGAAGGGGAGGATTCCGGGAGGCTCTGGTGAGGAATCCACTCCAGGAGTGAGGCAGAGGCCTCGTGTCCCTGCTCCCAGAGTCTCTCCAGGCAGTTTTAGGATCCCTTCAAGGAATCCCTGCCAGGAATGAGGCAGAGACCTCGTGTCCCTGCTCCCAGAGTCGCTCCAGGCAGTTTTTAGGATCCCTTCAAGGAATCCCTGCCAGGAATGAGGCAGAGGCCTCGTGTCCCTGCTCCCGGAATCTCTCCAGGCAGTTTTTAGGATCCCTTAAGGGACCAGCTCATCACCATTCCTGAATAAAGCAGGAGAGGCTGGGCCAGACAAGGCCTGGCTGTGCCGAACGTGGGGATCTGACGATTCCCAGCATCCCAGATCCCCAGGGTTTGCCATGGGCTGTCCCATCCAGCCTCTGGCACGTCCAGAGTGGCTGCAGTTTGCCCAAAGTGGCAATGACAATCTGCAGGGGACACTGGGCAGAGAACTTGTCACCCTCTGCACTGCAGGAAGCAGGTGAGGAGCATTCCCATTGGAAGAATTCAAGGAATTTAGGGGATTTAGGGAATTTAGGGAGTGCAGAGAGCTAAACCTGCAGAGCTCCTCTGCTCCCTCAGCAACCCGAAATCTGCTTCTCCACAGAAAATCAAGTTCCCATCTGAGCTGCACCAAAACAAAGCAGCTTGGATTCGTGTCCCCATCCCTTCGGGTCCCAGAACTCCGGGCAGGGGGGACAGGAGGGAGCAGAACATTCCCAGAGCCACCAGCGGGGCTGGAGATGGCTGGAGGGAGGTGGGGGTGAAATTCCTGCGGGATCAAACGTGGTCCTGCCTCAGGAGCTGGGGGAAACGGGAAGGAGCAGATTTGACATCAGTGGATGTTGAAATAAGAGGCCCAAAGCAAACATCCATCAAATCCTGGGAGCAGGGAAGATCTCTGATATTCCAGCCTGGCCACAGGGAGCTCCTGGGACCTGCTGCAGGCTCATCCTGACGGAGCAAGGCTTCCAGAAGCCACGCAGGATTCCCTGGGAACGCCTGGGAAGGGTCTGTCAGGGCTGTGAAGCCCCCAGCTCATTCCGGGGATGAATCCCAACGCTCTCCAAAGAGTTTTCCAGTGGGGCTGGATATCTGGGAGCACACTGCTTCCCTGAGGAGCTCAATTCCCTGTTTATTTCCCAGCAGCTGGAATCTGTTGTGGCTCTGCGGGATCAAAGAGCCCCCGGTGCAGGCAGCTTCTCCCCTGTGGTTATTTAGAGGTTTGGATCAACCTCTCCAAGCTTTCCTCTGGAAAAATTCCCCCCTGGAATATCCTGACTCCTACCCTGAGAGGTGTTTGGCATCCTGGAAGCTCTTCTCCCACTCTCTGTGCCTGTGGCATCTTTGGGAGAAGGCTGAATTCCAGCTGGGACCTCTCAGAGCTCATCCACACCTCGCCGGGAATTCCTTTCTGGATCAGATTTCCCTCTTCCAAATAACAAATCCGGGGGGAAAACTCCAAGACTTTCACCTCCAGAGCCTTTAATATCCACAAGCTGCCCATAATAACACTTCAGCAAACAAATAATACTTCTCAAGTACAAAAAAAATGCCTCAAAACTCTAAATAAAATATAAAAACCAACAGCCCCACGGCTTTAAACTCTCCGTGTTGGAGTTCACATTCCTGCAAGGCACAAGCCAATGTCCAGATGGGGGAAAAAACCCCCAAATATTCCCAGGAAATCAGTTTATCCCCTCCTGGCCCAGCAGCAGCTTCCTGAGCACATCAAGTGTTTGTCACTGTCAAACTGCGCTCCAAAACCCCTCGGATTTGGTTATCCAAGGAATTTGGGGGGGCCTCCGAGGAGCTTTTCGGTATCAAGCGGGAGCAGGGTGGGTTTGGGTGGATTTTTTTGGGATCCTCGCAGCTGAGGGGTGAAAATCGGCGTTAACTCCCTGCTGGCGGTTTGGGTTCTGGACGAAGCGGCTCAAAAATCAGAATATCTCGGTCCCAACGTGCCCTCTGCTGGCACAGCCAGGAAATCCTGGGAAACCACAACAGGATCCTTTTACCCAGCCCCATCCAAGCTGGGAAGCCGCAGTGGGATTTCGGGGACAGGAGATTAAACGGCTCTGAAAAATTCCCCACCGGAATTCGCACCCTCAGTGGTGTTTGGCACCCTGGAAACTCCTCCCCGCTCTCCGTGCCCCCTGGGAAAATGGAATCCAAATTCCAGATGGGAGCACTCATGAAATAGGGATGGACACAAGGTGCCAGCAGGGTTTTGCTTCCGAATTCTGTCCCTTTCGAACTGGATTCGCGGAGTCATAAAATCATGGAATTGTTGAGGTTGGAAAAGCCCTCCAGGATCATTGAGTCCGAGCTGTGCCCGATCCCCACCCTGAGCCCTGAGGGCCACGTCCAGGTGACACCCCCAGGGATGGGCACCCCAAACCTCCCTGGGCAGCCCCTGCCAAGGCCTGAGCGCCCTTTCCATGAGGAAATTCCTGCCAATGTCCAACCTGAGCCTCCCCAGCACAGCCTGAGGCCGTTCCCTCTCCTCCTGTCCCTGTTCCCTGGGAGCAGAGCCCGACCCCCCCGGCTGCCCCCTCCTGTCAGGGACTTGTGCAGAGCCAGAAATTCCCCCGGAGCCTCCTTTTCTCCAGGCTGAGCCCCCTCAAATCCCTCAGGATTCTCCAAACCCTTCCCCAGCTCTGTTCCCTTCCCTGGACACACTCCAGCCCCTCAATGTCCCTCTTGCCATGAGGGCCCGAAGTGGACACAGCATTCCAGGTGCCTCCCAGTGACATTCCTGGACATTCCTGGAGCAAAGGCTCCTTTGTGCTGCTCCCCCCTGTCCCAGCTGCTCTCAAAGCCACTGCAGAGCCCCTGGATCCCTGGAAGTGTTCCAGGCCAGGTTGGACGGGACTTGGAGCCACCTGGGATAGTGGGAGGTGTCCCTGCCCACGGCAGGATGAGCTTTAAGCTCCTTTCCCACCCAAACCCGTCTGGGATTGGTTGTTTCCATCCCCGGGAACAGCTCCCACGTCCTGAGCCCACGCTGGGGTGACCCTCGTGTCCCCCCAGCCCTGGCACACACAACACCCACAGGGAATTCCCACAGGGAAACCACGGCCACAGGGAAACCACAGCCAAATCCCCACAGGGAAACCACAGCCAGATCCCCGGAGATCCATCCCAAGGAACATTCAACACCCTTGGCACAACCCAGAGCACAAAAAGCAGCAGACTGCCCTCAACGCCACCTCGCCAGCCCCAGACGCCGCTTCGCCTCCTACCTTTGCCGCTCCAGAAGTTTCCTTCGCTTCAGCTCGGAACGATCCAGCTCCACCTCCCTCATTTCCCTGCTTTTTTTTTCCACGGATTTTTGCTGCTCCTGCAGGTGAGAACCAGCAGCGCGAGGGAGCCGCGTTTCCACGCAGCCCCAGGACCTTTAATTCCCGGCGTGGCGGCTTGTTGTTTACATCGCCTTTCCCCCGTCTCTGACGCCCGGCAATTGGCTCCCGGGGCGTCCCGGCTGCCCCACACGTGTGCTGGTACAGGAAGCGCGGGGTGGGAGCTGCAGCCCGGTGGTTTCCTGTTCTGTGCTCCCCGAACGCTCCGGGGGCAAGCGGGGGCTTTGATCTCGGGCACGCCGAGGTGCGGCTCAGGGTACACCGGGCTCGCAACAGGAAACCCTCGCCGCTCCCATGGTTACGGGGCTTGCAGAGGGGTTTTAGCAAATCAGTTCCGAGCGGGAGCGCGGCGCCGCGAGGGGAGGTTTGCGTTCCCCGCTGGAAAATGTGGGATAAATCACCGGTTGTCTCTCAAGTCAGGATGTTCTTTGAGGTTCGGGTCGTTGTGCGCTTTCGAGCCGGATCAGCAAGAAAGGAGAGTTAATCAGGGGTACATCCCTGGCTCAAGGACATCCTGGAATTAACGAGCTCTGGGGATGTCATCAATCAGGATGTCGACGGAGACTTTGCCGACTTGGCAAAATCCTCGCGGTCCCTGTGTCCTGTGGAACCCCAGATCGGTTTGGGATGGACGGGACCATAAATCTCATCTCGTTCCACCCCCTCGGGATCCAGATGTGAGGGGAGGGAGGGCAGATCCAGATGTTGCCCCTCCTCCGCACTACAACTCCCACAACGCCCCGCGCTTCGCTCCACTTGCACTACAGCTCCCACAATGCCGCGCGCTCCCGCCCCCTCCGCCCCGCCGCACCTGGCGCGTGCGCACAGCTCCATATGGCTCCAAGATGGCTGACACAGCGTCCGGCGGCTCCGGCGCGGTAACGGCGGCTCATTCTCGGGGCGCGGGGCCGCGGTGGCGCGTCCCCGGGCGGGGCCGGCCGGGGCGGCAGCGCCCGATCCCTCCGGGGCGCGGAGGAGCTCTCGGCCCGGCCGCGGAGCGCGGAGGCGGCGGGCNTGATTGGCTGGAGGGCGTGAGGGGAGGCGGGATTTGATTGGCTGAGGACGGTGCGCTCGGATTGGCTGGCGGGGGCGGAGCGGGGGGAGTGCGGGGGGGGTCCTTAAAGGGACCGCGTCCCGAAAGTGCCCGGGAGTTTCTATAAGGACATGAGTGTAAAAATATATATAAAAAAAATATATATACACATACATGATCACGTGTGTATATAAATGTATAGGAGTGCGCTCCTGCTCCCTTCCCATTATCTGCTCCCTGGCCCATCCCATTATTTGCTCCCAGACCTTTCCCAGTCCCTGCTCCATGTCCCTTCCACCTGCTCTGTGACCTTTCCCAATCCCTTCTCCCAAGCCCTTCCAGTTCCTGCCCCCATCCCATCCCATCCCATCCCATCCCATCCCATCCCATCCCATCCCATCCCATCCCTCTCCCCTGTCCCTTCCAGCCTCTCTGGGGCCAGCCCTGCTCGCTCACCTCTCCTGGGGGTACCGAGGCGCCTCTCCCCGTCTCCTAACTGCCCGTTCCCGAAATTCCAGCGGGCGGGCAGCAAGCAGGCGGGCACCCCTGCGGACAATTACCACCTGGCGCGGCGCCGGACGCTGCAGGTGGTGGTCAGCTCGCTGCTCACCGAGGCCGGCTTCGAGAGCGCCGAGAAAGCCGCGGTGGAGACGCTCACCGAGATGATCCAGAGCTGTGAGTGCCCACCCCCCCAAAACGGCTCATCCGAGGATTCCCCCCGTGCTTCCAGAGGGGTTTGATCCCGGTTCGGTCGCTGAGGGCGTCGTGAAGAGGAGGAGGTTGGGTTGGTGGCCGGAGGCGCGGATTTCTTGTGGATTTCTGTTTATCCCAGCTCAGAAATCCTTGGGGTTTTTTTGCTCGGTGATTGTTCGTGAGATACTCCCAGGAGCTCCAGGTATTGCTGGAATAAACAGAGAAACAACAAAACTCCGGATACTTGGCTCAGGAAGTCCTTCTTGGAGCAGCTCTGCTCCTTCCTCTGCGGGTGCTGATGAAAACCTCACCTCCAGATTGTTCTGAAATGGAGAAATGATCAAATTCTGGGGGGGTTTTTGCCATGTTTTAGATGCAGATTTGCATTTTGCCTTCACGGCAAACCCCGATTTTTTTAAATCTTTAAACACCCAGCCTGGAGAACGCTCCGTTCCGGGGGTTATTTCTCATTCCTGGCTAAACCTGTTGCAAATTCCCATCCCCGGAGCTGGCACAGACGCGACCACCGAAAATTAAAGGTTTTTATCCCGCAGATATTTCGGAAATTGGGAGGAGCGCCAAGTCCTACTGCGAGCACACGGCCAGGACCCAGCCCACGCTCTCGGATATCGTGGTGACCCTCGTGGAAATGGGTGAGCAGCTCCCTCTTCCCGCTCTTCCCACCTCTGGATCGGGAAATCCGGCCCCGAGTCTGGGATTTTGGGTGGTGCCCGCCGCTGCGGACACAGCACCTGATTTTCCTTCTCCTGTCGTTTGGAAAAATTCTGGAGAGAGGGGGAGGAATTTTGACGGGATAAACTCCCGGGGTGATTTCCCGTTTTCCTCTCTCGTGTTCCAGGGTTCAACGTGGAAACTCTTCCCGCCTACGCCAAGCGCTCCCAGAGGATGGTGATCACTGCCCGTACGTGGGGAGCCGGGAGCAGTTTGGAATTCCTCTCTGCTGCCTTCCAGAGAGCTCCTGCTGAGCTTTCTGCGGGATGGTTCCAGGGATTCGGGGCTCCTGCGGTGGCACCGCGGGAGGTGAAGGGACCTCAGTCACTCGGGAGAACCCTGAGGGCGGTTTTGCTGCAGGACAGAAGGGCCCAAGGGATCCTTTTGCCAATCCCAAGCTCGTGGGATGTGCTCCGTGCTTGGATGGGGCCTGGGATGGGGGTCACAGCTCAGCAGCTTTGGGGTGAGCCCGGGCGGGAGGAGCTCCCTGATTCCCGCGTTTTCCCGCTGCAGCTCCGGTGACAAACCAGCCCGTGACTCCCAAAGCCCTGACAGCCGGGCAGAACAAGCCTCATCCGCCCCACATTCCCGGCCACTTCCCGGAGTTCCCGGATCCTCACACGTACATCAAGACGCCGGTGAGCGAGAACAACGTTTTTGTGCTGTTTGGGGTCTGTTTGGAGTCCAGGAGCGGGGTGGTTTTACGGCAGTGCTGGGACCTTTCATCCAAAGCGTTGCTTTTCCTGGCTTAGAATATTCCCTGTTTGCGGGTTGTGGGCATCCCTCGCCATCCAGACATCAGCCAGAATCCCTGGATTTCTGGCTGATTTTTGTGCTGCTCGGGGTCTGTTTCAAGTCCAGAACTCCAGGGAGTGGTGCTTTTTTACGGCAGTGCTGGTGCCATTTATCCAAAGCGTTGTTTTTCCTGGCTCAGAATGTTCCTTGTTTGTGGGTTGTGGACATCCCTTGGGACGGGATCCTTCCCATTACCTGCTCCCAGACCCATCCCATTACCTGCTCCCTGGCCTATCCCATTATCCACTCCCTGCCCCATCCCATTACCTACTCCCAGACCCTTCCCAGTTCAGGATCCCTGGCCCGTCCCATTTATCCACTCCCTGCCCCATCCCATTACCTGCTCCCAGACCCTTCCCAGTTCAGGATCCCTGGCCCATCCCATTTATCCACTCCCTGCCCCATCCCATTACCTGCTCCCAGACCCTTCCCGGTTCAGAATCCCTGGCCCATCCCATTTATCCACTCCCTGCCCCATCCCATTACCTGCTCCCAGACCCTTCCCAGTGCAGAATCCCTGGCCCATCCCATTTATCCACTCCCTGCCCCATCCCATTACCTGCTCCCAGATCCTTCCCAGCACAAAATCCCTGGATTTCTGGCTGCCGGCACCTCTGTAAACTCTCCAAAAACCCGTGGGTGCTGACGAGCAGAGCCTGCAGCCCCTCCATCCGTGCGATGTTTGGAAGCGGAGCCGTTCCATCCCCTCTCTTTCCCCGCTCCAGACCTACCGGGAGCCGGTGTCCGACTACCAGGTGCTGCGGGAAAAGGCGGCTTCCCAGCGGAGGGACGTGGAAAGGGCCCTCACGCGGTTCATGGCCAAGACCGGAGAGACCCAGAGCCTCTTCAAGGATGATGTCAGCACCTTCCCACGTCAGTGATTCCATCGTTTTCCATCCCCGCTCCTCCCACCCCGCCCCCCTTCAGGGTTTGGGAATCGTCCCAGGGTGTTCGCCCTGCTGAGGTGCTGGAAGGGTGGGAAAGGAGGGATTTGGGGCTTGAAATGGGGAGGAAAACCAGGAAGCTGCTCCTAAACTCCCCAGAGTTCCCTTTTTTTCTCCCGGGGAAGGCTGAGAGGGGCTGAATCCAAAGCTCATCCCGGTCCTGGCTCCACCCCCTGTAACCTGACCAAGGAATTTCTTCTCGCTGACATTTTCCTGCTGCTGGGAATTTTCCTGTCTCTCTGCCTGCAGAGCAGTGATGAGAATTCCCACTTTCCCAAGGCTCTCTGACAGCTTCGTTTAAGGGGAACCCAACTTCCCAGACAACTGGGATTTTCTGGTGGAGCTCAGGAAGGGTTTTTTATGTTGGAACACTGCTGTGTCCTTGGCTGGAAACATAAAGAGGCTTCAGAAAACCGGGAAGCAGAACCTGCCATCTTTTAGGGATCAGGATTTCCTTCCTGATCCTTGGGAAGAGCAGGAAAAAGAAGCGTGTGTCCCAGAACCAGTGAAGTGTTTGACCTCCGTAACTTTGGGCTGCGATTTTGAGGGGAGGAGTTTCCTCCCAGCTTCCTGACCGTGTGTCCTCTTTTCCCTGATCCCAGTGATTGCTGCCAGGCCTTTCACCGTGCCCTACCTGACAGCTCTGCTGCCCTCCGAGCTGGAGATGCAGCAGATGGAGGAGACGGATTCCTCGGAGCAGGACGAGCAGACGGACACCGAGAACCTCCCACTGCACATGAGCACGGTAGGGCCACCCTGGGGGGGGCTCCTGGGGGCCATTCCTGCAGCTGGGAAAAGCTGGCTGTGCCTCCTGGGAAATGGGAAGTGGGACTGAACATTGTCAGGGTTCTTCAGCTTGGAATTCTGGCTGTGCCTCCTGGGAAATGGGAAATGGGACTGGACATTGTCAGGGTTCTTGAGCTTGGAATTCTGGCTGTGCCTCCTGGGAAATGGGAAGTGGGACTGGACACTGTCAGGGTTGTTGAGCTTGGAATTCTGGCTCTGTCTCCTGGGAAATTGAACTGAACATTGTCAGGGTTGTTGAGCTTGGAAAACCTGGCTGTGCCTCCTGGGAAATGGGAAGTGGGACTGGACATTGTCAGGGTTCTTGAGCTTGGAATTCTGGCTGTGTTTTCTGGGAAATGGGTAGTGCAACTGAACATTGTCAGGGTTCTTCAGCTTGGAATTCTGGCTCTGTTTCCCGGGAAATGGGAAGTGGAGCTAAACATTGTCAGGGTTGTTGAGCTTGGAAAACCTGGCTCTGTCTCCTGGGAAATGGGAAATGGAGCTAAACATTGTCAGCGTTCTTCAGCTCAGGAAAACCTGGCTCTGTTTCCTGGGAAATTGGAAGTGGAGCTAAACATTGTCAGGGTTTCTGAGCTTAGAAAACCTGGCTCTGTCTCCTGGGGAATGGGAAATGGAACTGAACATTGTCAGGGTTCTTCAGCTTGGAAACCTGGCTTTGTCTCCTGGAAAATGGGAAATGGATCCAAACATTGTCCTGGCTCTTCAGCCCCCTGCAGAGTTCAGTGCAGAACAAGGCCGGAGCAGGAGCTTTCAGTACATCCCAAATTTCAGTCTCAGGGAAGAGGGTTCTCCTTGGATCCCAGTTTCCCAAGGGGTTTTCTTGTCTCAGAAGCCAGGAGGCCTGGCCTTTAGTGCAGCTCCTTGTGTGCTCGGCTGTTGATTGTCCCTCCTGCCCACAGGTTCCGTGGTTTGAACTTGGAATCCTGGAATGCTTTGGGGCCAGAGGGACCACAAAAATCTTGTCCCACGGGCAGGGACACCTTCCCCTATCCCAGGCTGCTCCAGCCTGGCCTCGGACACTTCCAGGGACGGGGCAGCCGCGGCCTCTGCGGGCAGCAGGATTTCTAAGCCTGACTTTGGTTTTTTTTACTGTTGTTTTTGACCGTGCCAGGATGACTCCGGACCCGAGAAGGAGAACACCTCGGTGCTGCAGCAGAACAGCTCCCTGGCGGGCAGCAGGAACGGGGAGGAGAACGTGATCGACAACCCCTACCTGCGGCCCGTGAAGAAACCCAAAATCCGCAGGAAGAAGTGAGGGGCGGGGGGGAGGCGGAATTCCTGGAATTCCCGCGGCTGCTCAGAGGAACACGGAGGGGTCGGGAGAGGCAATCCGGCCGAGGGAAGGATCTCTCTGCGTGGTGCGCTCCACTCCCATCCTGCTTCCCAGGGCTCCCTCTGCTTCGCTGGGATGGTCCAGGAAAGCCACCTGGGAATTGTCCTGGGGGACTTTGGTTCCCGCTGCGGGCAGGATTTGCTTTCTGAAGAGCTGGAGGACACGGGGCTTGGAAGGACACGGGCGCTGGATTGGGAGGACACGGGGAGTTTTCCTGCTCCCACTTCCCAGCGGAACACAAAGGCACCGTCGGTGCGTGTTGGTGCCTGGCAGGCTGGAAAAGGAACCTCCCGTCAACCCTTGAATCCAAGGAATGCGTATTAACAAAGAGGAAAGCTCCCAGGGAGGTTCCTCCTCCTGCATTCTTGGCAGGGGAAAGCAAACAAATCCTTTCTTTTCTAACCCCAACTCGATCCGGTGCGCTGGTGAAGGAGCGAAGTGCAAACACGGAGCTCCAAGGACATCGGATTCCCGCTCCGCAGCTGCTCTGGGGACTGGAAACCTCTCAGGTGTGGTGGTGTTTGCTTCGAGATCGTTTTCCTGCCGCAGCTGCCCGGGGGCTCGCTCGCGGTTCCGTCGTCGTTTTCCACGCGGCTCAAATCCTTGGAGAGTTCCCAGTTGCTCTGGAGGCTGGGAAATGGAACAAAGCTGCCTCGATGGCAGCAGCGGTCACACTTCTTGCGTTTCATCCGCTCCCAAACGCGTGCTTTTGTCGGCAGAAGTTGGTGTTTTTCCCTGCTTTATTTCACCCTTTTATTTCCTTTATTTTTATGGGAGTGTTTTTGTTACCTGCTGGTTCTGGAGGGCTTTGCCATCGTTTTCCTCCGGCATTTTTTTTCAGGCAAAATATGGGTTAAATTTCCTTGAGAAAGGACTCCTGTGGCTTGGTCCCACTCTTCCAAGAATCCCGAGTTCGCCTCCATGCAGTTAAAAAAGATCCTCCCTCTTCCCCCATTGCCCAGGGAGGAGGAAAATAAAAAGCAGGTTTTTTTTTTCAATGAAAATGGAGATTTTCATTTTTTTTTTTCAATGAAAATGGATATTTTCATCGAAAAAATCCAAAAAAAATCTGAAATTAAATCTCAGAAAACCCTCGCTGTGTGTGCCATTGTCACTTCTGCTGGTGCCTTGCTTGTACAGAACGACGAATGTACAGACACGCCCTGTATATGTTTGTATATATCCAAAAGCTTTTATCTTTTTTTAACCTTTTCTTTTTTTTTTTTTTTTCTGCAAGGAGAAAAATCCCTCGTCTGGTAAGNGATTTTCATCGAAAAAATCCAAAAAAATCTGAAATTAAATCTCAGAAAACCCCCGCTGTGTGTGCCATTGTCACTTCTGCTGGTGCCTTGCTTGTACAGAACGACGAATGTACAGACACGCCCTGTATATGTTTGTATATATCCAAAAGCTTTTATCTTTTTTTAACCTTTTCTTTTTTTTTTTTTTTTCTGCAAGGAGAAAAATCCCTCGTCTGGTAAGGGGGGGGGAAAAAAAACCGACCAAAAAAAAAAAAGGTGGAACGAAAATTGTAATTTTTATGTTCGTAATAAAAGAAATTTTATCTCCTACGAGAAAAAAAAACCCGAATCGTTCTCGTTTCGGGAGGGGGAAGGCGCCTCGAACGTCAGGGGGTTTTTTTCGGGTTAGAAAGAATTAGGTGGAGGTCAGCCAGGAATATGAAATCCCCCCAGGTTTTAGGACAAGAAAAATTCCAGGGAGCCAAATCTTGCACCGAAAAAGGGAGAGCCGTGACTTGTGGGATTCAGTTTTGAATTCCACCTGTTGGTTTTGCTGTGCTTTAAATCATTCCTCCCCTGCTGGGGGAGGACTTCTGAGTCCTTGCCTGGATTTTGGTTAATTAATGGACATTCAGCCTTCTCTGCTCTCAGATAGTTTATTAAGTCTTATCAGAAAAGTTAGGAGTGCAGCAGAGGGATGGGAATGCTGAGGAAAATGCGCAGAACGTCTCCGAAATCGAGATAACCTGGCGTTTTTAAAGCTAAACAATCCAATCAGTGTTTGAAACGACAGAGATTTTCACTTTTCTACCAATATTCAACAAATGTTTACGTCCACAGGAACTGCGGATTTTTCTATCCAATTACTTTAAATAATTTTTCTGCATTAAATGGAGTAGTAAGAAGAAGAAGAAGAAGGAGGTTATAGAACAACAACAATCCTCCATTTTGGAGTTTTTGCTTTTTATTTATTTGCTACTTTACCAAACCCAACACCTTTATATTTTCACCCTGTGCTACCTTACATGATATTCTATCATCTAGTTCACACCGCTCAAATTCTTCCCAGAAAGCCGGCAGCTTTCTCCATGGACAAAGGTCAAACCCAGTGTGTTCCAGGGGGGTAAAACTCCTTAAAACAGGCAGGGAAATATTCCCCGCACTCTGGACTCCCACAGTGACTCAAAAAGTCGGGCTGGGAGCATCTGTGGTCCAGCTGCGAGAGCTTCTGAAAGTGGGAATTGGAAGAACAAAATGTTGGTTTTGTGGCTAAAATTGAACTGCAGGTGGAACTTGCTACAGAAACAGGGAAATAAACACAGGAAATTGGGAGAGGAGCGGATTCGGGGTTACACCCAGAGGGATTTTGCCTCTCCGAGGTCTCTCTGGGGTTTGGGATCGGACACATCCGTGTGAGGGTTTGGAAACAGGGAATTCTCTGAGGTCTGAGGGGGGAAACAGCTGCCCCGACACCAAGAACTTTCTGTTTCAGGCCACCTTTATTTTTGTGGCCAGATTCTCGGCTCAAGCGTTTTTCTTGCTTGCTTGAGGATATTTTTGTGCCGGCACGGAGGGAGCCAAAATGCAAAAATCCACCTGGCGAGGCCTGGCGGGGCCTGTCCCAACCCGGCCTCTTTCCCTCAGCAGTTTTCAGGGTGTTATTTTGAGCACAAAGGCGTGAAACACCCTCTGAGGGTACCAAAACCACCTCGATATTCCTGGGTTTTCCCTCAGGTTGTGGGGAACCTGGATCATATCCCTGGATATGAAGAGAAAGCGGCGGGAAGCAGCGGGAGAAGCTGAGGGGAAGATGGGGCCCGTTCGTCCCCAGCGCTGAGGAAATGGAGGTGCTCGCCCTTTGGCTGTGGTGATTTGGCTCCTTTCCTGCCTCAGGAAAAGCTGGATTTTGAGGGAAAAGTGAGGAAATCCATGGGGGGAGGGGGCATGAGCTGAGGATATTTTTGTGCTGGCACGGAGGTAGCCGAAATGCAAAAATCCACCTGGTGGGGCCTGTCCCAACCTGGCCTCTTTCCCTCAGCAGTTTTCAGGGTGTTATTTTGAGCACAAAGGCGTGAAACCTTTGCTCATACCCCCCTCTGAGGGTACCAAAACCACCTCGATATTCCTGGGTTTTCCCTCAGGTTGTGGGGAAACCCCCTGGATATGAGGAGAAAGTGGCGGGAAGCAGCAGGAAAAGCTGAGGGGAAGATGGGGCCCGTTCGTCCCCGGCGCTGAGAAAATGAAGGTGGCTCGCCCTTTGGCTGTGGTGATTTGGCTCCTTTCCTGCCTCAGGAAAAGCTGGATTTTGAGGGAAAAGTGAGGAAATCCATGGGAGGAGGGGGCATGAGCTGAGGATATTTTTGTGCTGGCACGGAGGTAGCCGAAATGCAAAAATCCACCTGGTGGGGCCTGTCCCAACCTGGCCTCTTTCCCTCAGCAGTTTTCAGGGTGTTATTTTGAGCACAAAGGCGTGAAACCTTTGCTCATACCCCCCTCTGAGGGTACCAAAACCACCTCGATATTCCTGGGTTTTCCCTCAGGTTGTGGGGAAACCCCCTGGATATGAAGAGAAAGCGGCGGGAAGCAGCGGGAGAAGCTGAGGGGAAGATGGGGCCCGTTCGTCCCCAGCGCTGAGGAAATGGAGGTGCTCGCCCTTTGGCTGTGGTGATTTGGCTCCTTTCCTGCCTCAGGAAAAGCTGGATTTTGAGGGAAAAGTGAGGAAATCCATGGGAGGACGGGGCGTGAGCTGAGGGGGTGGGCCTGGGGTCGTGGTTTCCCCTCAGAGCCGCTCGCTCCCCCCCCTCCAAAGGGATCGTGGAGAGGGTTTTGTTTTTTCCCAGTGGGATCAGGGAGGGAGGTTTTTTTCCCCAGCAGGATTTGGGAGAGACTCGCGAGGGGGAAAAGCTGGAAACCTCGCGGGTTGAGACAAAGGTGATTTAGCAGGGAAAGCCAAGGAAAACAAAGAGTTGGTTCCCTGCTTCCCACCGGAGAGCGAGGCCTCATCCAAGGGGGGCATGGAATGACTTTGGAAAATCATGGAGCGGTTTGCAGCCCGCCACTTGTCCAAATATCCCCCAATTCCTGCCTTTCCCCCCACATTTTATATCCTGAGCATGATGTCCCATCGTCTGGGATATCCCTTGGGTCAGTTTGTGTCTCCCTCACAGCTTCCCAGCTTCTCCCCTAGGAAAAGCGGGAAAGGCCCCAGCTCTGTGCAAGCCCTGACCAGCAATGACCAAAATATCCCAATATTCAGCAAAATATCCCAATATTCAGCAAAATATCCCAATATTATTGACCCCTGTGTTCAGCACAAATACAAAATACAGCCCTATTCCGGACACCAGGAGGGAAATCCCTCTGTTCGAAAAGATTTTATTAGGATTTTGTTTTATTATTTTACTATTTTATCTTATTTTTACTTTCTCTTATTTGGATTCTATTTTGGTTCATTATCGTAAAAAGAATTGTTTTAGTGTCTTCAATACGTTTAAAATATATTAAAATATTTTAAAACAGCTTTAAACGACTTTAAAACAAATCCTGGAGTTAGCTTCCTTCCCAAGTGGCTGGAATGGGGCTGGTTTTGCACTTGTGCTGAGCGCAAGGGTTGGAAACACCGAGCTGTTTTTGTCACAGGCCGAGCAGAGCTATTTTAAAACACTCAAAACATTGAAGATACCGGATTTATTAAGCCCGGTGGTGCAGGCGAGTGTTTCCAGAGGAAGGAGGATGTGGCACAGTTGGAATCCTCAGCCGTGGTACAGCTTCAGGTAGGCTTGTCTGGCCTGGTTTTTCCGGAATGTTTTATCCATGGTCATCTAAAAAAAAAAAAAAACCCCAACTTTTCATTAATAACGACGAAAGAGCTCCAGGAAAGGAAGGGGTGAGACCTCAAGCTGCGCTTTAAATGAGATTTTTCTTTCCAGCAGAGCCCCACAAGGCAGTGGAGGCCCCGCTTTGCTCCCTTCAGGGATGGAAACTTCCGGAGGAAATTTCTGAAGAAAAAGGGGTGGTATTTTTTTTTTTGGAAGGGTTTTGCAAACAGGCATTTTCTGAGAGAAAAATCACTTTGCCTCTTGTGGCCCAGGCAGGAAAGGATAACAAAAAACAGTGAAAACGTGAGGGAAAAGGAAATTTCCTCTCTCAGAAGCTTTGTGGCAGGAAAGGATAACAAAAAACAGTGAAAACACCGAGTGAAAAGGAAATTTGCTCTCTCAGAAGCGGGAGACGGTAACAAAACACGGTGAAAATGGGAAGGGAGAAGGAAATTTCCTTTCTCAGGAGCTTCGAGGCGGGAACAACACCCCCACATCCCCGTCCTTACCTTCTGGATCTGCAGTTTCACCATCCTTTGGGGCAGCGCCGCCACTGCGGCCCAGTCCGGAGCCCCAAACTTCATCGGCCAAGTGACTTTCCTGGTTAAAGGCTGCTGTATGTTGTAAGTTCCAGGCCTAAAGGAAACAGGCGCCAGGTTTATCTCCCATCTTTTTGGGGCTGGTTTTGGCGTTTGTAATTCCGGAATTCGCCTCCGTGGTCGGCTAAAATACGATTATTCCTCGATAATGCCTCAGAAAAGGGAGACGTGAGGCAGCATCTCCGCCTGGGTTTTGAAGCAGTTTTTGTTTTCAGCAGGGCCCCGCGGGGCAGACCCATGGGAATTCCGCGCTGTGGTGTCCCAGCCGTCGTCCTAAGCTAAAGCCCAAAGCAGGGGGAGCTTTTTTGGAGATTAAAAGTAATTTTTTTTTGGAGATCAAAAGCTTTACTGTGAACTCCATCCCCATCTCCCATTTGTGCATTCCTCCCTGCCAGGATTCCTGGTTACTGGGAGAAAAGGAGTTCAATTACCCAGGGAAAAGCTCCTTATCCAGAATCCGGGCTGGGAATCGTGGCGTGCTGGAGAAGAAGGGAACGCGGGCGGGCTGGCACTTCCTCTCGTCCCCCGGGAAGGGCCAGTACGCGCCGGGGCCGGGGGTCACCATCTGCGGGGAGGAAAAAACCCCTCGGGATGGAGGATTTCGTGCCAAACATTCCCAGAGCAGCAGCCAGATGGATGTCACGGCCTTGCTGGGGAGTATTTTGGCTGCTTTTTCCTCCTTTTTTTTGGCCCTCTCCTTACCCGAGCCATCGTCTGGAAGCGCGGGGCTGTCCTGGCTCCCATCACGTATCCCCGGCTGCTCATGGGTCGGGTGCTCATGGAGGATTTGAGGATGTTTTTCTGCTATTGGAAACCCAAAACGATTTATTGACGTTTTAAAGACACCATTGGCAGGGCAGAATTACCTGAGCAGCAAATGTTGTTTCTAATAAAGTTATTCCTACTAATTCCCCTAATTTCTCACTGCTGCAGGGCCTCGAGGATTGGTTGGGAAAGGAGATAATCCCTTTTTCCAGGTGCATGTGGGACATCCCACAGCGGGTTTGCAGGGCAGGAGTGCACGAGCAGCAAATGCTATTCCTATTAAAGTTATTCCTATTAATTCCCCTAATTTCTCATTCCTGCAGAGCCTCGAGGATAGATTGGGAAGGGAGGGAATTCCTTTATCCAGGTGGATGTGGGGACATCCTGCAGAGGGTCAGGAGTGCACGAGCAGCAGATGTTATTCCTATTGAAGTTATTCCTATTAATTCCTATTAATTTCTCACTGCTGCAGGGCCTCGAGGATCGGTTGGGAAAGGAGATAATCCCTTTTTCCCAGGTGGATGTGGGACATCCCGCAGCGGGTTTGCGGGGCAGAATTCCCTGAGCAGCAGATGTTATTCCTACTAATTCCCCTAATTTCTCACTGCTGCAGGGCCTCGAGATCGGTTGGGAAAGGAGATAATCCCTTTTTCCCAGGTGGGTGTGNACGATTATTCCTCGATAATGCCTCAGAAAAGGGAGACGTGAGGCAGCATCTCCGCCTGGGTTTTGAAGCAGTTTTTGTTTTCAGCAGGGCCCCGCGGGGCAGACCCATGGGAATTCCGCGCTGTGGTGTCCCAGCCGTCGTCCTAAGCTAAAGCCCAAAGCAGGGGGAGCTTTTTTGGAGATTAAAAGTAATTTTTTTTTGGAGATCAAAAGCTTTACTGTGAACTCCATCCCCATCTCCCATTTGTGCATTCCTCCCTGCCAGGATTCCTGGTTACTGGGAGAAAAGGAGTTCAATTACCCAGGGAAAAGCTCCTTATCCAGAATCCGGGCTGGGAATCGTGGCGTGCTGGAGAAGAAGGGAACGCGGGCGGGCTGGCACTTCCTCTCGTCCCCCGGGAAGGGCCAGTACGCGCCGGGGCCGGGGGTCACCATCTGTGGGGAGGAAAAAACCCCTCGGGATGGAGGATTTCGTGCCAAACATTCCCAGAGCAGCAGCCAGGTGGATGTCACGGCCTTGCTGGGGAGTATTTTGGCTGCTTTTTCCTCCTTTTTTTTGGCCCTCTCCTTACCCGAGCCATCGTCTGGAAGCGCGGGGCTGTCCTGGCTCCCATCACGTATCCCCGGCTGCTCATGGGTCGGGTGCTCATGGAGGATTTGAGGATGTTTTTCTGCTATTGGAAACCCAAAACGATTTATTGACGTTTTAAAGACACCGTTGGCAGGGCACAATTACCTGAGCAGCAAATGTTGTTTCTAATAAAGTTATTCCTATTAATTCCCCTAATTTCTCACTGCTGCAGGGCCTCGAGGACTGGTTGGGAAAGGAGATAATCCCTTTTTCCAGGTGCATGTGGGACATCCCACAGCGGGTTTGCAGGGCAGGAGTGCACGAGCAGCAAATGCTATTCCTATTAAAGTTATTCCTATTAATTCCCCTAATTTCGCACTGCTGCAGGGCCTCGAGGATCGGTTGGGAAAGGAGATAATCCCTTTTTCCCAGGTGGATGTGGGACATCCCGCAGCGGGTTTGCGGGGCAGAATTCCCTGAGCAGCAGATGTTATTCCTACTAATTCCCCTAATTTCTCACTGCTGGAGGGCCTCGAGATCGGTTGGGAAAGGAGATAATCCCTTTTTCCCAGGTGGATGTGGGACATCCCACAGTGGGTTTGCGGGGCAGAATTCCCTGAGCAGCAGATGTTATTCCTACTAATTCCCCTAATTTCTCACTGCTGCAGGGCCTCGAGATCGGTTGGGAAAGGAGATAATCCCTTTTTCCCAGGTGGATGTGGGACATCCCGCAGCGGGTTTGCGGGGCAGCCGTGGCCCTGTTGCTCCCGTGCCTTCCCGAAGGAGCCCCGAAGGAAGGAACAGCTCACCTCTGGCCCCAGGTAGGAGCCCGGCCCCAGCAGAGGGTTTCCCCGCACCGCCGCCACCTCGATTCCCAGCCTGTCCGGGGCGTAGTGGTAGGGGAACATTTTCCGGTCTTGGGTTGTCCCGAAGGAGATGCGCGTCTGCACGGCTGTGGGACGAGCAGAGGGGAAATGCCGCCAGCGGGATAAACAAAAAAAGAGAGAGGAAAGATAGAAAAGAGAGAGCACTTCATCTCCCAGGTGGGAAGCTCCCTTGACCCTGGATATTTGGGAGGGATCTGCCCTTTGGCGCTGCCTGATCCCTCCTTCCACAAGGGGCTGTTTTTCCCCGGCCTGAGCAAGGATTTGGGATCAGCCCCGTGGTGGGGAGGTCGCTGGGGAAGCCGATGCCACCGGGGAGGTGAAGGAGAAGAAAACACAGCTCCCCCGGGTGCCCCCAGCTCGCCCAGCTCCCACCTTTTGGTTTGTGCCTCGCTGCCATCCTGCCGTGCCAGATCTTCCCGGGATGTGCTTTGTGTGTTCCAGTTGTCATAGCCCCGGAGCAGGGGGATGGCAGCCCATGGAGGGAGCAGGGAAAAGCCAAGGATTCACCATTTCCCCGTGGAATGTGCTGGGCTGGCTCAGGAGAGCAGCCTGAGGTTGTGATGTCACAGCCTTGGGGATGTGACAACAGCTCCTCTCTCGGTTTCCAAGTGGCTGCCAGGGTAGGGCAGCAAAAAAAGCTGTGGCAAAAGCCAGGCTGGGATTAAATCCAAGCCCTTCCCCGAGCACAAGCGTGAACGTCCTGAGAGAATCAGGAAGCAGCAAAATATAAAGGACTGAATGAGTTGAGACAGGGAGCTGTTGGTTTT